>PVLA01017779.1:0-16278 GCA_004027455.1 Hydrochoerus hydrochaeris
CAGGAAACTGTCCTTTTATCTCATACTCAATCAGCAAGGGTGATTTTCTGGGCATGGTGGCACACTCTTGTAATCCCAGCACTTGGGTGGCTGAGGTTAGGAGGATCATTCCAAATTTGAGACTAGCCTGAGCTACAAAGTGAGACCAAGGCCAGTCTGAAGACCAAGACTCTGTCTTAAAAAGACAAAAATAAATAAACTTCAAGGCAAATTATCTATAGAAGATCATTATGCAGTTAATTAACATGCTTTATGTGTCCTCAAGGGAAAGCACTAACTCTGAGGAACTAAATTCCTCCTGAGGACTGAGAAGGATTAGCCACAGTTGGGGTTCAGGCTGCGCTGGTGTAGCAGGGCCCAGCAGATGGCGCCTCCCTGGCCGGGCTGCCAGCAGTTCCTCTGCAGCTGCCTGGCATCACTGGGTTTCTCTACTGCCATTCAGGAAGGCAGTGATGGCTTCAAGGGAAAAGAGCTTCCCAAAGACCAAGGGGACCTGCAGACAGGTGGGACAGAAAGGGGAGCCTGGCTTCCTGGGTCTCCACCTTCAACTAATGCCTGTGCCTCTTGTCTTTCAGATTCAACATGCTCCAAAGAAGCCATGCCACCTCAGCCTAAATGTTAAAGAAAAATTTGTACAAGTCTGCATGGTACTTCCTCGCTAAGTACTGTGCAGATTTTACCATTTTTTTGTTTGTTTTGTTGTTTGTTCGTTGTTTTTTAGCCTTGTCTCAATTACCCTTATTCCAAAAGAATAAACACTTTCTACGACTGCTGACTATTGTAAAATATAGTGTATATAAACCACATTGAAAATAATGACCTGGAATAGAATATCTCAAATGCTGCTTGATTCCAGATTCTGATTGGTTACTTGTATTTCATGTAATGTTCCTCCAAGTTAGAATCTGGTGCAAGGCCAACTGGGAAACCACGAAATTATTTAAAAGTGCAAACTGACAGTGCACGTATTTAATTTAAAGACTTCTTTAAAAGTTTCCAAGCTCTCAACTAGACTTTGAGGGCTGTTTTCTGTAATGTCTGATTGTAGACACTAATTTGCTTCCTATTTTAGTTGTGTTCAAGATTTGAAAATGTATTTTATAGACAAGTTCTGTTTATTAACTTTGTGGAACTATTCCAATCAATTTACCAGTTATGATCGAGTATTCACATTATGAATGTGTAATCTAAACATTTGTAAAGCTTACAGTACATTTTCATTATGTAACACTTTTTTGTACTGTGTCTTGTCACTTGTATGATATTAGAGTCTGAGTTGTCAGCTTGGGTCCCTTCAAGTTTCTAGTTATAGACAATATCATGCTGTGATTTTATTTTTAATAAGGATATGCTATCAAAGTGTGACACACTCAAAATTCACTGGTCTTGCATCAGGAGATGGAGTGGTAAAAACTGTATTCAGTACAGATAGAAACTGTTTCTATCTGAATAAACTGTATGGTTTAGACAGTTTGTGTTGGTCAGAGATTTGCAAAGTTTGATCTTTGTTTTTTGAAAGATTAAAAAACCACTTGCCTCATTGTAAATATACAGCATGTAAAATTTGTATAGCATATAATTGTCAGGAAATTAAACACTTTGTGTCATTTGTTACTTGTTTTTTCCATTTGCTTCCAGCTATGTCTTCTCTGACTTTGGGTTCACTTTCCTTAAAACCTCCACTGCTCTGGCTCATGTCTTAGTAGATGCCTCAGACCTTGGAGATGGGTCAGGGAGGACCAGGCAGTGGTTTGCTGGACCCAACACATCTCTATTTTAAAGAAGCAAGTTTTAGACAACCTTGTTTTGACAACATGAGATTTTTATTTAGTGAGGACAATATTGCAAGTTGTAGCAGCCATACACCCTTCAGTTGTACTGTTCATTTTGCAATGAAATATCAGTAGATATTTTGATATCAATAGAATATTCATACAAGTTGTAGAGTGTATATACATTGAATAACAAAACACCCCACAAATCAATGTAGGTACATTATTTGTATATTAACTATGTTTAGGTAATAGAAATGTTTTCTGAGGGAAAGAAAAATAAGAAAATGAGAAATCACAACTTTTGGGTTCTGGTCTATAACTGACCTAACGTCTCAGCAAAGTACATCTGTGTAGGTGTGTGCATTTGTAACCTTGAAAATAGGCATTGCTTTGTATGAAGCATTAAATGTTGCTTCATCTATAAACATCTCTCACTTTGAGTCCATTTGGTGCTACATCAAACTACTCAAAAGTGTTTCAGGACCCTGGAGATGTGGGGACTTGTGTGGATCTAGGGTGATTCCAAATAAATCTCAAATGATACCCTGGGCCCAGTGAGATAACCTAGGAGCTGCCATCTGCCTCCTAGGTTTCCTCCTCAGAACTGCCTGTTGGCCTTTGTGTCTGGAAGAAACTGTCTTTGGCCAGAGTTGGGACTGATAACTCAGGATGGAATGCAGACCCTCAGGCAGGGGGGTGATGAGCATGACTGAGCCTCACTCCCCTGTAGTGGAGTGGTGGGGGGTCCCCACTTCTAGGTGGGCTGGTTTAGGCCAGGTATGCAGCATGATGAGAGATACCCTCAGAGTTAATCCTGTTGAAAAAAACCCTGAAATTAGGTGATTTCATGTAATACTCTTTCTTGATAGGACAAGTCACTTAAGATTTTGAGCACTAGGGCTTTCTGCATGATTCTAGGTAAACAACCATCGAGCAGAGCTGCTTACAGGTGACTATGGTGATGAAAGATTCACCACTAGGTGACTCCATGCTTACTTCTTTCAAAACCTTAAAATAGAAAGCTCCACATCCCCAGGGTTGTACCTGGGTTAGATAATAGAGTGTGAAGTGCTGGCCTAGCACTGCTGCAGTCCCTGGCAGAGCTGACCTGAGGGTGGCCCACAGTGAAGGCATCATGGTTGGTCCAGGTCCGGGCAGCTGGAAGCCAAGTTGCATATACACCAGTCACACATGTCGAGGCGGCCGACTTGTCTTGCTCAAACACTATAGTTTCAGGATTGGGTGAGGTATCAGTAAAGTAACAGCATAAAAGTTTGGAAATAAAATCAGTCTAATGCATGATGGAGAGTTTCAGCCTTGGGCCCTCTACAGTCCGATGTGACCTAAAGCTACATACTAAGGTCAGCCAACCAGAGGCAAAGGACCCAGGGCTGCACAGTGTCTGCCTCAAGGCATCTCATGGGCAGACTTATTTCTGCATAAGTGCATTTAGTCTGAGGTTTTCATTTCTGGACTTCCTTTTGCACAAGAATACAAAAACCTCCAAAGAGTACAAACTCTGGGTGTACCTGTACAGACAGACAGGGGAGTAAGTCTGGCAGGGGTCACCAACAAAACAGCCTGTGTATAGAGCTAAAGAGGGCCTAGGTGTTAATGCATACGCACCCAAAGGTGCAAAGAAGCTCGTCCTTGCCCAGCTCTGACAGTCTCAATGGCAGGGCCATTAATGCCACTGTTGTATATGGAGGTGGGCCCCCCTTGGTTTAGACTTGGGGTTCTCCACTGTTCACAGAAAACCCTCAGCCACAAACCTTTAACCACAACTCACTCTTTCCCTCTTCACAAGGGAAGATCAGGTCTGAGAAGCTCAGGTACTGCAAGATGAAGATGATGGACTATTCCCACTTATATGTCTAGGCATTCATTAAGAAATCTGATTATGTCAGGCAGATACACATTTTGCCAAAGGTTTTAAGTAGCAGTGTTTATGGGCAAAAGCTGATCTGGCCAGGCATGGTGGCACATGCCTGTAAACCTCAGCATTTGGGAGGCTGAGGCAAGTTTGAGGCCAGCCCGGGCTACATAGTAAGACTGTATCCAAGGAAAAAAAGTTGATCTGACCCATGTATTCTGTGGAGCCAGCTAGAACAGGTGTTGTGTGGGTCAGAAATGGTCAGTTATGAGCACTTTCCTGTGGTCCATCCTGTGGGTGATCTGTCCAGGGAAAGGGCTGCTTTTCCTCAGATTCAGCAGTTACAGGCCAAGCAGTCCCCAGCCATAACTATATCTTAATGATTGGTTTTAGAAAGTATTTGCAAGGCCAAAAAATCTGAAAAAGGGTTGCAGGGCTTATCACACCTAGAGCCCCCCAAGTGTACCTTGAGGACACTAGTGCCCCCTCCTGCAGGTACCATCCAAATGCAAGTGCCCCATAGCCCTTCCTTTGATCACATATATACTTGTGTCCAGGAGTTATAGCTGCCATTCTAGAAATACTGTTAGAATCTTTCATTATAACTTCAGGATATAAAAAGGCACATAAAAGCTATAATCTTATGTATCTGAGAAAAATTCTGAGTAAAAAAAATGGTGGCTTTTCCATTCCCATTTTGAAATCTTTTTTTTTTTCTTTTTTGCACTGGGGATTTAACTTACAATCTCATGCTTGCCAGGCAGGCACTTATGCTGCTGAGCTAAACCCCCAGCCTCCCATTTTGATATAAAACAGCCACTTCTAGAATGGTCAGTGCCACTGCCCCGGTTGGGCCAGTGGACATGGCAAGATCAGCAGAATCTCCCTCCACTCCTGTGGTACCATAGGAACCAAGGATCAGGGCCAGGCAGGACCAGGAAGAAACACAGCTCACCACGATCCAGGACACACACAGCACAGGCTTCAGGATGTGCAGTTGGGGCCAAAGCTGGTTCTGGGGACCACTGTCACCTGAGGATGTGCAGCCCAGGTGTCATGTTGGGGCAGCTGCCAGTCACATCTGCTGTGAGGTTCGGGTCTTAGTTTACCACCTGGGCCAGGGCAGCTCTCTTTCTTATTGGCAATCCTCCTTTTCCTCTTGCCAACATGTCATAGAAAGGATCCCTACTGATGCTTGCTCTGGGGAAGAAAAGAAAAGGAGCAGGTTAGGGCGAGGGCAGCACTGGCCCTGGTGAGCCCAAACCCCTCTTCTTCTACCTCCTTCCATGCCTCAAATAAGGCAGCAGCTTCACACTTGGGGTGAAGCGCTCAACAGCGCTGCCCCCAAGTCTCTGGAGACATAAATGTCAGAATGCAAACTGAGTGTGTCCTAGGGCACACTTGCACATGCTCCCTCCCCAGCCTCACTGCATGGATTTTATCTACACTCTCTCCTCAGGGCCCAGCAGTCAGCCTCTGTCTTGCAGGCTTTGATGACCTGCCCTTTATGGCTGAGGCTGTAAAGCTCAAAGCAGTTCTAGGGAAAGAGAGAAAAGGTCACAGGGCTCCCAAGCTGCTGTTAGGCACCTCACCTGGGGCACCTGCACGATCAGTTCAAACAGGCAAAAGGGACATCCACTCATGGGTTTCATGGATCTGCCACCTCTGTGATGCTGAGGTTTGCCAGCGGGATGGAATCCCTAGGCTCTTTATCCTAGGCCTTGTGAGTCAGGCGCTCAGGCCCACACATAGATTTCCATTCTCAGAGAGGCCACCAAGAGCCAAGCCCACACTTATGTTTCCCTATGAAAATGTTGGCTACTCTGACCACAGTTAACAAGGTCCCGGATAACTGCCCATCTGGGACCCTGCGCCCAAGCCTCACTCATTGGACCCTACATCCACCCATCTGCTCACCTTTCTTTAAAGCCTTAAGACAGCCCATGGGGTCAGGTACCACCACAGTGCTAGAGAGACAACCCTGGCAACCAGCTGTCCCTGTCCCTCCCCATCCCAGACAGAACTGTCTCACACCTCTGTCCACACCAGCATGCCATTGGCCTCACCTGTCAGAATGTCTGACTGTGACGTGTTCCCCGAGATTTCCAACACATCTTCATGTCTCGGGGTTGTTCTCTGCTGCTGGAATATTGGGCACTCAGCAGTGGCTGTATCCAGATCAGCCTTAGGAAGTAGGAGTCCATGTTGTTGATCCCATCAATAACCCTCTATTTTTGCCACCATAGCCACACTGTTCATGAGTCCACAGGGCAATGACGGTAGTGGCTGAAGAAAGAGGCTCACCACTATCTACAGAATGGATCATTCCATGCACTTGATTGTTAAAGTCTTCTTATACTGGGGTCACTTTTTAGTGAGTACTTACATAGGATATAAATATTTTCCACCCCTTGTCCATTTAGTGAGGTCCATTGACATACCCAAATATCTTTTGCACATCTTCCAGTAATGTGCCTTCCAAGTTACTGATCTTCTGGCCAGTCTGTTGCCTGCAGCCCATGAATCAGTATATACTCACATATCTGCCCAATTTTCTTTCTAGGCAAAATGTACTTCAAGTGGCACTGCCTGAAGTTCTTCCCACCGTGAAGATTTCCCCTTTGCTATTGTCTACTAGGGATATTCTGGAAAGGGGCTTGGTGGTGCCTGCATAACCTGCAGAATCATCCATAAACCAGGCCCTTGTCTTCTCTTCCTCTGACAGTTGATGATATGGTACACATCATGAGGCTACAGGTGCATGCTGGGAGACAGAAGGCAATATAGCAGCAACAGGAACTCCGGGCGACTTCTTCATGGAACTGGTGCCCTCTGAAGATGCTCTGGCTCAATCATGTATGTGATGAACGGTAGCTGGGCATGTCCAACTTTATGACTTGGTGGCTCAGACAATGCCCAGATTATGATGGGAACTCAGGTGGCATGCTAATTTGCTGCCCCATGGTCAAGTCTTCAGTTTCCACTAAAGTCCAGAAGCAGGCCAAGAGCTGTTTTTCAAAGGGAAAGTGGCTATCTGCAGATGATGGCAGAGCCTTGTCCCAAAACTGTAAAGGCCTCCACTTCAATTCACCTATTGGGGCCTGCTAGAGACTCCAAACAGTATCTCCACCTGCCACTAACATTTCAAGAACCATCGGATCTGATGGATCATATGGCCCCAGTGGCAGAGTTGCCTGTGCAGCAGCATGGACCTGTTGCAGAGCCTTCTCTGGGCCCCACTCAAAACTAGCAACTTTCTGAGTCACTTGGTAAATATTTAAAAGTACCTTATACAGAGTTGCTAAATTCCTCATATCTCACAAGTGGTGGAGTAGGATAATCCAATGGGATCTACAATGCATATTCCTCTAAACAGCTCATACTAAGGACAATCAGAATTCCCCACAGTATCAGAAGGAGAGACCATGGCATCTTTAGGCCTCATCAAATTAGAAAGCAAACTTTAGGAACTACTATTGAAGAATTTTATCTCTACGATTCTGTTTCACTAGAGCCACTCCCAGTACCCAAATCTATATTGGACTATAGTACAAGTCTGAATCAGAGGCTGAAGGGTCCATGGTAGAAGCCAGGACATGACACCTAAGGAGAAGGTGAAGACTGGAGTTCCTCCAAAGAAACAGATGGGAGCCATCCTTTTTCCTTTCCCTTTTGTTGCATCCAGGCAGCAAGCCTATTGGTTGCTGACACTCATACCCAGGGTGGGGCTTCTCTCTTCAGCAGGTCCCTTTAGCCACACCCAGAGCTATGCTGATCCAATGTAGTTGGACATTTCTTATTCAGTTAGTTATCACATAACATGGACCACAGACACCTCAGAATTGGAGGTACCAGTGCAAGTGTGTGGGCATGGGCCTATTATCCTTGATTTGTGCTGCTCAAGAAATCTCTTTGTGATAGGTAACTGATTGTGTCAATTTAAATAAGAAGAGCTCAACTACATAGGATTAGCATAATTCTGGGTGTGGAAGACCCATCCAAGGGAGGGTTTTCATCTACCAAAGGGAGGATTGGCTAAGGAATGGTATAAAAGGCAGCTTCCTCCTGCTCCTTAGAGGACCTCAATGGCTTCCACTGCTCACTCTTCAACCTCCAGATTCAGACTTCCATGAAACACTATGCTAAGCCTCAGGCCTTCAACTGTATCCTTCCGATCTCCAGCGTGCAGACAGATCACTAGCACTCTTCTATGTCAGACTCTGGGCAACCACTGTAAGTCAATTCTATAAATTCTTATATATCTATATATCTTGCATTAAATTTGTTTCTCCAGTAAGCACTGATACTTTTTTTTATTTTGAGACAGGGTCTAAGTAGTCCAGGCTTTGAACTCGTAGCAATCCTCCTGATTCAGCCTCCCAATTACTGGAAATCTAGGCATGCCCAACCATGCCTGGCCCATGCATGAAGTCTCTTGGATTCAAATGTACATGAGGGTGGAGGATATGTGTCCCCAGTACAGATTCCTAAATGTACAAAGGGGCTGTGAACATTGGGCAGAAAAGCTTGGCTGAATTGAGTGTTTTGACTGAAAAAAAAGTCAATGGAATTTTTGTCCATACTCAGGCCCTGCTCATGAGGCCCTATTATTTTTTAAATTTATTTAAAGAGGAAAAAAAAACATGAAAAGGGTAGAAATAATACAGAATTTAAAAAAAAGATAAATAGTAAGAAATCACTAGTTGATAAATTATATATTGTCCTCTTAGAAATACTTGTTCAAGTTACAAAATTAAAGCATACAAAGTAGATAGTCAAACAGTGAGACTGTAAACAGCTATGCATGCATGAATGTCTACATGTATTTCTATCCTTTCTGTTTTAGAGGGAAAAACAAAACATACCAAGACAAAGCAAAACAAATTCCTATAAAAACATGAAACCAAAAATTCATATAAAACCACAGTACAAAATGGTCTACAATGGTTACTGTGTTGTCTCTTATTATCTTCAACAGAATTGTCCATATCATCAGGCATAATTGAATATAGCAGTATAATTGAATATAGCAGTACATAACAATATTAGTAAAATAAAACATTGTAGACAGTATAAAACTTCAAGGGCAGGTAATAATCAAATCAGAGTGGATATTCTACTGAAACTTGTCATCTTCAGTGTAGTTGCCTATACTCTCAGACTTGATACTATCAATCATAACAGCTTTGAATAAAATCTATCAATACAAAACAGTGATCTAACAAACCAGATTCGATTACGATCAATCATAGTAAAACAATGTAAGTTATACAGAGCTTCAGATTAAGTTAATAGGAAATTAAGGATGATTACCATACTATATCCTGCTATTTTTGGGATAACTGTCAATGCCCTCAAATCTAGTACAAGTAGACAAACTGGAACAGAATATAATCTAAGCAGAGTGGTGTGAGTAATGTGGGTTTTAAATCCTGGTACACTATTAACAATATCCTCTGCCTTCTTTTTTTAGGTTATTATTCCTCCCCTTTCACTCCCATAGGGTGCTGCCCATTTTGGGTCCCACCAACTCCCTCAGTTTTTAGATTGGGGGGGCAACCTGCTTTTTACCTAAGTGGTTCCAAACCTTCTCATTCCTGAACTTGATTTCAAGTTGTATTCATTTACCTACAAAAGCCTTAAGGTCTTCCTTCATTATATCTGAGTAGTTCTCTACTGCACATATGTATCCTGTCTTTCCAACCTATCTGCAGGTGGTGGTCGAGTTGCTACTATTTCTCTCTGGTTCCCTGTCACATGGAGCATTGTTTTCTCATATTTGACTTTCAGTCCATAAACCCTCTCTCTGGTTGATTATAGTTCCTATATAGAGCATCTCAATGGACCCTACCTCCTGATCTACTCTGTCTTTTTTTTGTAGTATATCAAGGCCATCTATAGATATAATAGATATATAGATATAATCTCTATATCTTAGAGATTATAGCCAACCTTCTCTGCCTCATTTCTGCTACGTCATTTTTCTGCCTTTGTTTGTCTGCTCTTCTCCTTCATTCTACTGCCTGCCCCCTTCATTGAGGCCTTTCGGCTACTGTTCCTGAAATCCTGGTATTTTTTTTCTCTCTCTCTAGAATGTCCTTTAGTATTCTCTGTAGGGTTGGATTGGTGGTCACAAATTCCACCAGTTTCTCTTTGTCATGGAAGCATCTTGTTTCTCCACTAATTTCTAGTGACAGTTTTGCAGGTACATCAATCTGGGCTGGAGGCTATTTTCTTTCAGGGCTTGGAATACTTTGCTCCAAGCTCTTCTTGATCTGATGGTTTGTGTCAAGAAGTCTGCTGTGATCTTGATGGGCTTTCCTTTATAGGTAATCTTGTTTCTTTGCTCTGACGGCTTGTAATATTCTGTTTTTATATTGAATTTCTGGTATCTTGATTATTATATGTCTGGGTGTAGATCTGTTTTGGTTGTAGGTGGCTGGAGTTCTGTATGCCTCACATAATCGAATGTCATTTTCTTTTCCCATGCTTGGGAAGTTTTCCTTAATTATTTCTGTGAATAGCCTTTGTAATTTGCCTGTTTTTATTCCTGCTTCTTCATTCACATTTCTTATTCTTATAGATTCTCTTGTCATCTTCTAGCCTTTGTATTGTTACTGCCTGTTTCCTTGTTATTTTTAAGAGATCTTTCATGATCACACATTGCAAACCTGTCTTCAAGTTTTGATAGTCTATCCTTAGTTTCTTTTAAGCAGTTTTGCCAGCTTTCAATGGAGTTTT
Organism: Hydrochoerus hydrochaeris; assembly: GCA_004027455.1. Classification (NCBI taxonomy): domain Eukaryota; kingdom Metazoa; phylum Chordata; class Mammalia; order Rodentia; family Hydrochaeridae; genus Hydrochoerus; species Hydrochoerus hydrochaeris. Next base: position 10,390 of record PVLA01017779.1, read on the forward strand.
TAATTTCCTGGTAATCTCTTTGAATCTGCTTCATGTATTCTAGATTTTCTTTATATTCTTTATTGAATGTTTCTCTCCTGTTTTTGTGTTCCTCCCTTCTTCCATCTGTGTCTTCTTGAGAGGTGCTTAGCATTTCTTTTATTAATCTATTTAGATCTTGCTTTATCTGATTTTTCAGTTTGAGCTTGTCTACAAGGTCCTGAAGATATCTCTTAATGTCCATTGAAGCTGTGTCTGATGTTGCATGTTTGCTGCCCTTAGTCTCTTTTGTTTTTCCCTCTCCTGGATCAATGTTCTCAGGGTTTTGGGTGGGGGGATTTTTCTTGTTTCTTTCTCACCATGTTTTTGGTTTCTTCCATAGAGGTGTATAGTGTCTCAGCCCCTTTCCTTGTTGGTTATGGTTCTTCTGAAGCACACTGGCGAGGGATTTCTGCCCTCTCTTGTTGCTCGTCACTGAGGTGTAAGCAGGGGCTGTGTATGCTGGCTCCTCCTCACCGGGCCAGTCAAACTTCAGGGGCCTTCACCAGGTTAGTATGTGCTAGGTGTAAGGACTCAGTTTGGGAGGGCTTATTGGGTCCTGGACAGGGGTGTGACCCAGGCCAAGCCAGTCCCATGAATCTGCTCTGGGGAGGGAGCAACCAACTGAAGTCACTGTTGTTCCTAGTTCAGGCTCCTCCTGCCCGATTCCAACATGTTGCCCATTTGGTTGCACCCTTCCCGTGGTGGGGGGGGTCTTATTCCCAGCACTGACCATGGATTAATGAAGGTCCCTTTGCTGGCTCCATTCTCTGTTGGGCTCACCAACCCCCAACTTCAGCGCAGCTGTGGCTCCTGTGAGTTGCAGCAGGAGTGGGTTCAGGTGGCTCTGTGGGTCCTGGCAGGTTATGGCTGGCATGAGTTTGGGCGGCTCGGCAGGTCGCAGCAAAAGTGCCATGTCCACTAATTTTAGCTGTTCCAATTGTAGCCCCAAGACTGCGTGTTTGATGAGTTTTTTTGTTTTAGTTTCTTCCTGATTCAAGAGGATCCATCCTCTGTCTGGATCTCTCCAGGATGTTTTATTCTGGCATGTGAGTTGTTTCTCCCTGGGAGGCTCTGTATTTTGTTGCTTACTGATCGGCCATCTTTAGCTCCTCCGGTCCTATTATTTTTGATCTCCCAAAATTCCTGCCCACTCTGCTCCCTTCCCTACCAGTCCATATTCTGAGAAGGGAAAGCACAGAGGATAATAGGATGACACATGATCAGAGTGGACAGTGGACACATGTGGCATCTGCTGAGGAGAGGAGGGACAAGAGGTCAGAAGTCCTGAGAGGACACCAAGGTGATGGACAGAGTTTGAGTCTGTGGCAGGAGATGCCATGGACCCCAGATGTCCAGTCTTGTAACTAGGTGTGTTTTCCTTCAAACTAGTTACCAGATTAGAGCACATGATCACCTCAGGGCCTTCTGACCTCCCTGATTAGCAGGTTCAAAGACCGTGGGGGTTGGCAGCCCAGGGCAACAGCTGCTTCTCAGAGATGGTCTCCACTTGTGTCCTCACTGGAGAAGAGGCATTGGTTTAGGTTTAACTGAATTACAGAAGCAGGGTGCAGGCAGATCAGAGTCTGTTTTGTGGGCGGGGGGTGTTTGGGAGAACTCATGGCCACCGGCCATCATCCTCCCAGTGTGAGGGCCAGAGTCCCCAGCCTGTTTCTCCTGGACACACCCTGAGGTGGTGATGGTAGATGATGAGATCCCAAGACAATCAGGTGAGGGGGCTGGAGACAGGAGAGGCCTGAGAAGGTGAGCAATAAGAGGGACAGGTGACAAGGAAGGAGGGGCTAATGAAGGCAAAGACAGGAGACAGAAAGGACAGGAAACAGGACAAGGATGGCTGTACAGGCTCCTGTCTAGATGTCTCCTAAAGACTCATGCAGCCATAGGGGGGCTTTTCAGAGGTGGCTGGATCTAGAGTGTGATGCTGGGATCAAGGATGTGTGATCACTAACTCAGTCCACTGATTGGTGTTGAGCATAGTTCTGGGTAGGACTAAGGGTGCCTCACCATGGATAAAATATAAGGCACAGAAAGAGGCTGGTGCTGGTTGCTTGCTGCTTGTGACTTCACTGCTTTGCTGCTTCTGCCATGCCACAAACTGGTTCTCCTTTGTGATGCCCCTCTGCCACGCCATTGTGCCTTGGAGCCAGATCATTATGATCTGAGACCTCTACAAACTGTGAACTATAAATCTTCCCTGCTTTCACTTCAAGTGTCCAGTATTTTGTCTCAGCAATGAGAAAAGAAACTAAGACCAAGATCAATGGATGGAAAAGCTGTAGAGCTGGAAAGGAGTCAGGAGACAAGATCCAAGAGTGAACAGGGAAGCTGGGCATGAAGACACACACTTGTCATTCCAGCACTTGGGAGGCTGAGGTGGCAGGATTATTGCTAGTTCAAGACCAGCCTGGATTATAAAGTGAGCTAAAGACCATCCTGAACTTCATAGAGACACTGTCTCAAAAAAAGGCAGAAAAAAAATGAACAAGGGGAAGAGGTGGATAAGCAGAGTTACCTCCCTTGATTAGGCAGAGTCTGCATGAGGAAGGGTTTGCAGGGATAGGGTGAAGGAACAGTGGCAAGAGGAACTGGGGGCAGATGGAGATCAGCAAGGCTTTGGAGGGGACAATTGCAGAAGAACTTTGGGGTTTATTTCCAAGGAGGGAGTTGGGGTGAGACAATTGCTGAGAAATATACCAGACACCCAAAGTTAAAGAAAGGTTCCCTTCAGCTCATTGGCTGGCTTTCCAGCAGGGTGTATAACAAAGGGGCATCACAGAGCAGGAAGAAAGCAGTCACCAGCCAACCATTAGCAGCTACAACAGCAAGTCTGCCCTCTTTCTGTCCCTTTATATTCCATCCAGTCTGAAAATCTACTGACTGGTGCCACCCATACCCAGCCTGTCTCTCATACCCAGGGTGGGGCACCTAGCAGCACAGCCTTAATCCACATTCACACTCATCCAGTCACCTTCAAATCTCCCCACTATGACCACACAAAGCTTTGGAGGACATCTATGTACAAACCAAAACACATGGTCAAAGGCTGTATTCCAAGGATGGATGATTCACACTGGACCTGGGTTTCTTTCCTGAGGTCTGTTGGTAGCTCCCAGCCTCCTGTTTTGGGACTATCTTCAGAAGAGGAAGAGAGAGGCACCAGCCTCTCACCTTGGTCCTCTGGCCACACGTGGAAGAGGGGGTGCTCATCAGAGGCCAAGAAAGAGCAGAGGGGAGTGCCCCAGTGCTCTGACATAGCCCCGCAGGAAGGCAATAGGCTCCTGCCTTGCAAGAGGTGGAGTATCCATCCCTGATGGAAAAGGAGCAGTGACAGCCATTGTGATGCCTACGCCCTACACCTTTTACCCACCTGGGTGTCATGGAGAAGCCTTGTAGCCTCAAGAGGAAGATGAAGAGGAAGCACCTGTCCTCAGTGCTGCCTGAGCACCACATGGCCTTCACCAGACTGCTCAGTAAGGAGACATCACACAGCACCTCCCCCCAGCTCTTAGGAATCTGAGCGACTTTGTCCCTTCCTTCCCCTGTGGAAAGGAGCTCACTGAGCCCTGAGCTGGGCTTCTAGGAGGATTCTAGTATCATCTTTCCCCAGGGACACACATGTGACAGAGAAGACCCAGTCCTTAAAACACGTTTCCACTTGGAATCACAAGGTATGGTTCAAACCAGCCCACCTAATAGAGAGGAACTGCTCACTTTCCTGAATGGAAGTGGTTGCAGCAGTGGGGTGGGGAAAAGGCCATTGTTACACTGGCATGTCCATCACAAGAGCAAGTGACCAGGATGCCTCTGACTTCTGCAGTGGTGCATTTGTGTGTCAGGGGAGGTCCTTGCAGCCTCCTCCTAAGGTCCTCAGGAAGCAGATGGCTGCTGCTACCCAGGCCCCATTCAGTTGCTCCTCTGTTTGGATGAGCCCCTGACCCCTTCTCCTTCCCATCTGCCTGACCCTGGACTCATCCAGAAGTTTTTCTCAGGCAGCTGTTGTTCTTGTCTGTGTTCCCACACCCAGGGACTTCTAGACAGGTGACAATCTAACACTGTGTTCTCTTTACAGAGTATCTGGTGATCAAGAGCTTCCTGGCCTGGGATAAAGACCTGGGGGCCTCTGAGAGTGAGGTTCTTCTCTCCTGACCTGAGCTCTCTTGGTGGCACAGCCCAGGGAGGGCAGGTTCCAGCCCCACAGTTACTCCTCTGTGCCTGCTAGGAACTCCCACCTCAGCCTCCCCAACTCCAGCCCCTTTAGGACTCAGCACCATCTCACTTCTGGGCCTGGCTGGGCCTGCAGGCTGGATGGGTGCAGCACCCTGCTCTTTTAGGGTCCTCTGTCAACTGAGTCCAGACAATAGTCTCCCTGCATATGGCCTCTCTGGCTGGGACTGCATGAAGCACCTGGTCCTGCCTCTCAGCTTTCAGGGAACCCATTTTCTTTAACTTAAAAGATCCTCTTCTTATCCAAGTGACCTCAGTGCCTAGTCTCAATTAGATCCTTGAAGAGCCACCTGGGCATCAAGGCCTCCCTTCTCCTCACCGCTCTCATTTGCAAACAACTTCCAGCCCTTGACTTTCTCCAAATGACCAGGCCACCCGACATCGGAGCCTTTTCTCTGACTGGGGCCCTGCTGCCCCCTCCCAGTCCACGTCCCCACAGCCCTCCTCTAGCTGTGCCTGCTGACTGTCCTCTCTCCCCGCAGAACCTCCTGGCCATTGCCATTGTCTAGGACCGGCCTCTTACCCTGGCAGCACCAGAGGATTCACTTCTTACTGGCGCTGTGAGTACAGCGCCTCCCCCGACAGACCATGATCAACCCCTGAGGGTGGGGAGGGGACTCTAAACCAGCCTCTGGCTTTAAACCTCTCTGTACTGCTGCTTGTAGCACAGGGGTGTCACACCACAGTGCTCCCATACTCCTCTCAGGAATCTTGCCTTCTGCCCTCATGGTGGTTAAAGCCTGCTATCAGGGGAAACAGAGGCCCCAGACAGCAGAGGCAGGAAGAACCCACATGTGGGCCTCAGTCTTCAGGCCCGAGGGCAAGCATTTCTGATCCTTGGAGGGTCTCCTTCCTTAGCAATATCAAATGTCTTCTTGTCCCCTCCTCTGGGTTTCCTAGACCCATGGCCCATGCATGCCCTCCGGACAGGCTCCACTGAGTGTAATGTGCTCCCTGCTGGTCCTGCTCACAAGTCTCTCCACAAGACAGGGAACCAGGGAGCCATAGAGTCAGGGAGCCAGGGAGTCACGGAGCCAGGGAGCGGGCTCTGTGTTGCCCAATCAGCCTTCGAAGACAGGCCCAAGGCTCGCTTGCCTCGTGGCTCCCACATCACTAAGTACTTCACGCACACCAAGGCCGAGATGTCCCCTGGAACTCACCCGCTCTACAAGCTCTCCACACCCACACCAGCTCATCAGCTTGATATTCCCTTCCTTTCTTTCACTGCTCCTGCCAAGCACCCTTCTCTGCCTTTATCTCCTGTTTTCTGTCCATGTCTTCACAAACTGAACCTGAATAAAAGTATGTATCTTCAAGTTGGTCAAAATACCCAAACCTGGCTGGTTGTGGTGCTGCACACTTATATTCCCAGCCAGTCAGGGTGCTGTGAGGTTGGAGTATTTGAGTCCAAAGGTGAAGCCCAAGGGTTCAAGGTCAAGAGTGACTATAATCACTGTACTCTGGGAGACTGAGGTAGGGAATGGCAAGTTTGAGCCAGGCTTGGCCAACTTAATAAGATAACAAGACAATTTCCAAAAGAGTAATTTTCTGAAAAGCAGTGGCTTTTCAGAACTGAACTCTGGGTTTAGTTCCCAGTACTGCAAACAAAATCAAAAACTCCAAACC
>PVLA01017780.1:0-16276 GCA_004027455.1 Hydrochoerus hydrochaeris
ATACCTTACAATCCTCAAGGACAGGGCATTGTTGAACGTGCACATCGTTCTCTTAAGTCCACTATAGATAAAATAAAAGGGGGAACATGGTATCCTACTCGAGGATCCCCCAGAAATATCCTTTCACATGCTCTATTCATTTTAAATTTTTTGACCTTAGATGCCTCAGGCTGCTCTGCAGCGTCTCGTTTCTGGCATATACAGACACAAACACAATTTGCATCTGTACTTTGGAAAGACCCAATGACCAATATATGGAATGGCCCTGACCCTGTTCTTATCTGGGGACGAGGCTCAGTCTGTGTTTACTCCAAACAAGAAAAGGAGGCTAGATGGTTACCTAAACGCCTCATAAAACAAATAGATAGCCCTTCATCAAAAACATAATGTGATGCCCAGGAATAATATTCTTTCCTGAGGCACAACCCCCTGTGTTCTCTTACAGATGATACAACCTCCCAAAGCCTTATGGGCCATCGTCGGACTCCTGACACAACTACACCTAACGGATGACAATCCCCATCAACCCTGGCAGTGGACCATTGCTCGCTGAGATAATCAAAAGGTGGTTCGAAAAGAGACCACCTCAGAAAAACCTCCCTCTCTTCCATGTGGGGAGGCCTTTTTCCTTACATTACCCCCTTATTAGGCCCACTAGCTGCTTTACTGTTATTCCTAACTGTTGGCCCCTGCATTTTCCAAAGGATCATGATACTCCTTAAAAATAGGCTCGACGCATTCATGGCCAAGCCCATTCAGGTACATTATCATCAATTGGAGATGGCAGATCAAGAAACTTGGAGGGAAACAACCCCTACAAATGGCCCATGTAATGATGTGTGAGCCAACTGCCCTGAGACACTGGACAGGCAGCCAGAGATGGGCAACTGGGACACATATGTTACACCACCTGCCACCTAAGACAGGCACAGGACCAATTGCTGTCCTGCAGGCCCATGACGGGTAAGGCCTGGTTGGGTTCATATGAAGAATCCTTGACCCAAGACAGGCGCTGTCCTCGCAGGGCCTGCCATACTCTTATAAAGTGATAAGGGAGGAGATGTAGGGAGCAGCATGATAGCTTCATGGCTGCCAATCCATCTCTCCTTCCTGTGGGCATCCAGTGCATTGGCCTACATTTCCCAGGATCCTCTTGCCCCACCCAGGAAATGACAGTGACCCATCCATAACTTCCTGCCCCTGCTTCTTTATAAGCCAGGAACATTGTTCAATAAATGAGGTTTGATTGGGAAACTTCAACTTACCTCCATCTCTCTCTCTTCACCCTGCCCCCACCCCATGGGGAAACCCACGCATTGGTCCGCAGGCCGGATCACTGAATTCTACCAGACTTTTAAAGAAGAACTAATACCAATTATTCTCAAACTATTCCATAAAATAGAGAAAGAATTCTTTGAAAGTCAATCTATGAAGCCAGTATTAACCTGTTACAAAAAGTGCATAAACCAATATGTTTGAGAAATACAGATGCAAAAATCTTTAATAAAATATTTGCAAGTTGAATTCAACAATACATTGAAAAGATATTATAAAATGATCTAGTTGGTTTCATTCTAGGAATGCAATGACAATTTAACACATACATATTTATAAATATAATATACCACATAAATATAATCAAGGATAAACAACATGTGATCATCTAAAAAGTGAAAAGCCTTTAATAAAATTCAAGTCCTATTTATGATAAAATCTCTAAATAAAGTAGATGTGAAGTATCATAGCTCAACATAATAAAGACCATATATGACAAATTCACATCCAAAATTCTACATAATGGAAAAAACTGAAAGCATTTCTTCTAAAATCAGAAATAAGATAAAGATTTTCACTCTCATCATTCTTATTCAATGTAGTATTTGAGATTTTAGACAGAAAAATCAGGCTATGAGGGACATAAATAGGAAAAAGTAGTAAAGTTGTTCCTGTTTGTAGATAATACAATACTTTATTCATAACTCTAAGGTTTTCACCATAAGATATTTATGACTAATAAAAAAATTTAGCAAAGTATCAGGATATAAAACCAACACACAAAAATCAGTAAATTTTCTATCTACCAATAATGAACTCATCGAGAAAGAAATCAGGGAAACAATACATTTACAATAGCCTAAAGAAGAAAATACTTGGGAATAAACCTAAACAAAGAGGTAAGCAATCTCTATAATGAAAATTTAAAATACGAAAGGAAGAAACTGGAGAAATTAGAAGATGAAACTATCTCTTGTGCATATAGGTTTGGAGATTTCTACTGCACCTTCTACAGCAAGATTTCTATTGCATCTTCCGTGCTTCAGTGCAATTTCTTAAACTGCACCCCTGTCTCAAGGGAGAATGAGCTTGCTTCCCTTTTATGAAGCTATAGCTCTTCCTTCTAAGTTCTGTGTTGCCACTGCTCCACTGTTACACCTCTGGATGGATTTTTGACTATCAGGATAAGTCCAGCTAAGCAGAGACCCTGGAATACAGAAACCATATTTTGTACAGTGCATGAAGAGGACATTGCTTAGACTGAGCAGAAAGATTGCATTCAAAATGAGTGGATTTCAGTATTCAGATGGGAATCCAGGCCACAGAGCCAGGGAGATGTCTGGATGACTTTATACATAACAGCCACTCTGAGAAAGTGAGAGCAATGTGTTTCTGGAGCAAACCTCTCCCTGTAGCAGATGGGATATGGGGCCCCCAAGACTGTGCCATGATTCTGGGCTATGCACCCCACTCCCTAGCTTGTGCTGCCCTTCACTGCCTTCAGACCAGGCAGGGTATCCCAAAGGCAGAGTCAGGCCTCTGCAGACCAAGCTCACATCCTGGAGCTGGGGAGAAGCTGTGTTGCAGAGGGTGTCCTAGGCCTGAGGTTCCAGAGGCTCCATTCTGATTTTCACTTGCATGGGCCAACTTGTGGGGTTCACCTAACACTGTTGATCATGTTGTATCATGAGTAGATTGGTAAGGGGCCTTCCCACAACCTACCCAACAGGGGCAGGTCCTTGTGCAAGAGGGTTATCCCACTTATCCTCCCTGTCTTTCTGCTGAGGTTTGTGTGTTATGTGCACATATGTATAAATGTATGTATGTGTGCATGTGTATGTATGTGTCTGCATTGTGTGTATGTGTGTATATATGCACATGTATATGATGTATAAATGCATGTGATGTGTATATATGTGTGTTTTATGTGTTGGTATATGTGGCATGTGGATGTGTATATGTGTGTAATTTTATGTTGCATGCATGTTTGTGTGTGTGTGAATGAAGACATTATTTCAAGGCAGCCTAGAGAAATTAAAATGTGAAGAGTAGCTGTATTTATCCAAAGCTTTACCTCCTTTCTGGGCACTTCTATAGGCTGTAGCCACTGTTTACTTTCCAGGTTACTTTCCACTTTGGAGGAGTATGTGATGATGAACATCCTTTAATTCCTGTTTATCCTGCTCTCTGCACTACTGCTGAGGAAGTCAGGAGACTTCTGAACCAATAAAAAAAGAAGAGAGTGTGTGTGTAACCCTGGGGCCATGTGGCCACATGTGCATGCCAGTGGGCTGCAGGGAGCCAGTGACGCACCACAGCACTGGTGCCTGGCAGGAAAGCTGCTATGCTCTTAAAAGAAAGCCTAATCAGATAAAGGGTGCTTTAGGAAGGGATAAAAGGCATGAATTTTTAAACCCTAATTCCATTAGGGAAAAATGGCTGTAGGACTTGAAGAACTTATAGAGTTTGATGATAATTTAGAGTTGGATAGTGGGCCAGTAATACAGCTCAGCGGCACATGACTTGCCTGGCAAGCTTGAGGTCCTCAGTTTGATTCCTAGTTCAAAAATAAAATAAAATAAAATAGATGGATATAAAAGCTAATTAATTGATTAATTGGAAAGGTAACTTTAGTTAGGCATAAAGCAATGGACTTTATTATTATAGTTTAATTAGAAAAATAATATACTGTCTCAGGATAAATGAAATGCTATAATGAAGAAATGAGCTATTAGAAGGAATGCTGAATATAGACTTTTCTCAGATTTGTTCCTAGCTGCTCTGCTCATGTCTAAAAACACTTAAGAAGCTGAGAAATTAGCAGAAAATGTCCTTACCTTCAGCTCTGAAGCAGGAACTCTCTGGCCCAGATGACTGAAAATGAATACACTTTGAAGAAAAGCAAGCACATGGACCTTGGGCTGGGAAGGGCCGGAACAGATCCATCACAGGGGGAGACAGTGAGTTGTTATCATAACCTTGAGCAAATGTCCTGTGAAATGAACTGCATATTTCTGGTATGTGAAGTAGAGAAGTGGAAAGGAATGCTTTCGTGAGTTCAGTCCATCAAGGTTGCTTCTGATGTTTCTGATAGTGGTTACAGCAAATTGAAGGATTGTGGTCTTGCTCTTTTAAAGTTAATTTCAGAGCTGCATTCAGTTTTAGAACTGAGAAATTAAATAAACTGGGGTTTTGAAGAAATGATTCTGGAAGAATTTGTTTTAAAATGGATAGCAAATTTCTCAAGACATCTTGGGAACATTTGGCCCATTAATCTTATTAAGAAGAGGGAAATAGCCCTATTGTCCATATTTCTCAAGACCCAGAACAGTCAGAGAGCAGTGTGCTGAAATCAACCCCAAACTTTCATGTTCTGCCAATTCTCTGTCTAAAGTTCCACAAAATCACTGTCAACAGTTCCACTATTCACAGCAGAAGCTTTCAGTTCTGGGGTGCAATGTTGCTTGTTTTCTTTTGTCAGGGCTTGCAGAGAAGGGCTGCTGTTGAAATTGAACACCAATCTGAGTTTTGTGTATGCATTAGGTATGCAATTTAGGGCCCCACATACCCGAGTGCACACTCTACACCTGGCCTGTACTCCCAGTCCTAACCTGAATGGATTAGACCAAGTTTGGGAGCAGACCTAGGTCACTGAGGCTGAGGCCAAAGCAGTAGGTGTTTCTGAAAACATCAGCTCTGGTCCCAAGCCAAGAAGTGTTTGTATGTGAATTTCCTATAGATGACTGGGGAGAGCTGAGCTTAATTTGTCAGGCAGTAAATAGTTTTACACAGAGGTTTCCTCAGGCTATTTTGGAGGAGGAGTGACTCTATCCAGAGCTCAGAAATTTGGCTTCTGGAAAATTCTACAAACCCAGCCATGTGCCCTGAAGCTCAGTCTGGATGTCCATGGCCCCTTTCCTTTATCAGATGTGGTCAGCATTGTGTATGAAAGTAACACATTGCCTCCAGGAAACCACTGTCACTGCTACCTGGAAGTAGAGGCAACATGTCCTCCATCCTCATACTGGTAACATGTGTCTGAAATATTTTTGAAAAACATCTTTTAATCTGATTAGCATTTAGGCAAACAGGAAGTATGGCAGTGATTTACATGGAATTTCCTAAAATTTTAAGGTATCTGTAGTGAGGATTGACTCATTGTTTCCTTTCTTTACCAAGGTCTTGTTATGACTTGGATGTGGTTTGTCTCTCTGTGTTCCTTGAGTTGAAAGCTGGATTGTCATTGAGGCAGTGCTGAAGTGAGGACACCAGAAAGGCCCAGGATGAGGGCTTGTGGCTCCATTTTCACAGTAGAACTGGTGATGTGGAGTGGCAGGTCAAGTCTCAGTCACTGGCTTGGTTCTTTCCAAATGGGGCTCTTTTCATCCAAGGCTCCCACAGAGGGTCCCTTCCCTCCTCTGCCTGGCAGCACCTGCACTCAAGCACCACTCTGTGTGATCTTTGAAGCCTCAAGAACTGAGCCAAAGGACCCCTTTCTTTATAAATCTTTTAGCCTCAGGTATTTTGCTGTAGCAACAGAAAATAGGGCAGGCAGACCTTTAGTGATGCTGTCTGTATGAAACCTCCTGGTTTCCTTCCTCTGGTTTACATTTTGGCCTGCATGACTGTTGTGGAAGAAAGTGCCTTGTAGTGTGCTTGTGTCTCTGCAAGTGGATGTCTGGGCTCAGGTGCAATGGACTGTGTGTGAATCAGCAAGTGGCAGCACCTGAACTTTCTCCTTTTTCTTTTAGTGCTGCATCCCCATCTTTGAGGAAGTGCAGCTCTGAGTGGACCAGCCAGGCTTGGGCAGACATCTCCTGGTAGGCAGGCAGCTTTGACACCACTGAAGACAAAATCCTGAGCTCACTGTGTGGGATGTGGTGGTGGTGGTGGTGGTGGTGGTGGTGGTGGTGCTGTGTGTGATGCTTTGACCATCCTGGGGCTTTCATGCTGTGTCTGCTGCCCAGTCCCTCCCCTTGTCAGTGCCAGGAACTAGCAATAGGGGCTCTGGAGAAGTAGCAACTGCTTCTCCTCACCCCACCCATGCTCATCACTACAGGGCTCTGCATGGAGTCTGAACAATACTGTGCATGGCAGTGAGGTGCTCAGCATGGTCTGGAGGAAATACTCATTAACATTTCTCTCACACTTTCTAATTTATCTACTTATTCATTCTCTCTACTGCCCACCATATTTGACCAGAACTTAGGGGGATCTAATATCTGACAATATTTCCATAAGTCTCATGGATATAATGCAGTACAAGCTTCAGTGTGTGTCTTTTGGAGCTATTATCCAGGACTTAAATCAAAGTCTTTATCATCTAGAGGGAGATTTGCATCATTAAATGTGCATAACCAGTACCCTAAGAAGAAATGGAAGGTTCAGCTCTACTCTGGACAAGAGACATCTTGAAAAGTCCTCCAGGAACAATATGAGCCAGCTCTGGAAGGAGGGCTAGGGTCCTTCGGGGTGGAAGGGAGGTGAAGATCAAGCAGGGAAAGAGCTGGACAGAATACAGCCATCTACATTCTTTGGCAGCAGAGCTAGGCTACACAGTGAATGAAGGAAGCCAGATGGAACACAGACCAGGGTGCCTGCTAAAGGATGTCCAGTGACAATGTGACTGGTCCTGCCTTCATATGAGACTGATGAGAACACGATCAGAACAGAACTCAGGTAAGAGTGCTATGTGGTATAAAAACTGGACCACAGAAGCGTAAATTGTCCCAAAATCATTTGTAAAAAAAGTTTTAAGTCTTGCTTAGTTTATGGTAGTGACAAAATTTGAAAAACATTTTGAGTGACCCTGAGGCTGTACATTGAGACTAACATAACTATACCCAGCTCGGAGTGGCAGGGTACAAAGTGGCAACTTTCCCTAAGACTCACTTGACTTAAGAAGCAACAGAAGAGGAAAAAACCACTTGTTATTGAGGACACTTTTGAGATAAGAAGAATGGTCTGGATAATATTTGAAAATACTCATACACAGTGGATCCTTGACTAAGTTTATATCCAATGGCTGGTTGTAACTCAGATTGTCGGTTGAAGGTTGAGGCTCCTTTACACAACCTTTAAAGTCTCTCTCCTGTATACAGGCAGATTTCAGTGTCTTTAGAGAGACATGGGCCCAGGATTTCCCTATAGGAAAGGATTTTTAGTCTTCCTAACAGAACTGTTTAAGAGTTAAATCTGTTTAAGAGTTAAACTGTTTAAGAGACCATCTGGAAGTGCAAGTGGCCAACATTTGGGTTATAACTCAAGACTTTGGTCGTAAGTTAAAACTAAATTTCCAGTTATAACCCAAGTTGTTCATATGTCAGGGTGGTCTCAACTCGAGGATCCACTGTATATCAGATCTCACTGGTGTTGCAGTGAGGAGTGCTAGTACAGTGTCAGTCAGATCAGCTTGGCTGGGCTGAACCAGCTCTAACCCTCACCCTAACCCTAGACACTAAACTCTAATGCAGATCCTAACCCTTTAGGAAATCAACACTGACATAAACTCCATGGCTCAATCAAATTTCACTCAAAATATTCATAAATTTAAGTTTTTAAATGCAAAATTGTAAAAGATATGACAAAATTTGCACAGTCTTGTGTTTTCATGAAGAGGAATATTTAGACACAGTGATGGTGCTCAGGATTCACAAGCAAAAAAACTACCGAAGTTGGGCCAAGGCCTGGGACAGACCTTCCCTTTATATTCAGAGGAAGCCCTGAAGATACCTCACCTCCAGACTTCTGGACTACAGAGCTATGAGACTATAAATCTCTAGTTCTTAGCTGCTCAGGAGAGTTCAAGGAAGACCATATTGGCATTCTTCTTTACCAGTCACTCTCCCCAGACCACAGTTGCCTCCAGTGCCCACATGCAGGGGAGTGGGTGGGAGAAGAGCCCTCAAAGACCACTGCTGCTGCTGGTAGTGGTCACTTCCTATCCTGTCAGAAGTTCTAGCCTCAGATTTCACTCTTCTGGGGCCAAAGGGAAGATGAGGACAAGGAAAAGCAAGAGATCAGCCTCCTTTGGTCCCAGAAAGCTCAGGGCTGAAAAGCCTAACCATCATATCTTCAGCCCTTCCCAGCCATTATCTATTCAGAACAGTGAGAATTCCCTTCTACTCTCAGTGTAGAAAGTTCCTCAGGAAGGCACAGGAAGAGAATGCTCCACCTGGTCAAGGCATCTCACCTCTTTCCACTGGGCCAAGGATTATCCTTTAAGGGGGGTGAGGGCAAGAGGTGAGGTGGCATATCCTTCTTCTTAGGGAAGCCTGGGACAAACCCAGCAAAGGGAGATGGAAAGTTGGGGGGAGGCCCCTCCTCCATGGAGTACAGCAGAGGGATGAGAAGGAGCCTCTTGCTCTGTTTAGACAGGGCCTCTGACTACTGTACTGGTGACCTTCTTTAAAGGCCCAATCCCAGCCGAGGACTATTTCTAGAGACTTTAGTCCATGTACCAGAGTGGACATGATATAGATGGTTGAGTTTCATTCTAGAACTCTCAGGACTGACTGGCTACCTGCCCAGATAGGAGAGGCCAAACACCTTAGGGTCCTCAGACAGTACCTGCCTCTGACTGTGAGCAATCCTTTACAGGTGCTTCTTTTGCTGGGCACCAGACCCTGCTGGGCACAAGTAAGTCTAAAACCAAGATGGGTTGGCCCAGGGTTCTGGGTGTTTTCTAGGAGTGCTGAGGTGTGGCAACACAGGACACAGAAGTTTTTGCTGCCACCATCTGAGTCAGGGGGAATTGATCCAACGAGGGATGTGGGGACAGTTTCTCATGGCAGTTAGGCAGATCACTCCCCCTCCCACTACACATACTCTTTGGCTGCACAACATCTGAACTTAGGGATCTTGGAGGATGCTACCATAGTGTTTCTGTCCCTTCAGGCCCAAGGACTCCAGGGATGGTAATGGGTATGCTGGTAAAGTATCTGAAAGGTCCACACAGTAAGCAGACTGTCTTTTATTATCTATAACACAAAGCCCTGTTCTACATGTCAGCCAGATCACTTTTATACATTCAAGTATAAAACTGACATTATACTCATTCCTTTTTGTTCTACTCTAACTATTAGCAGTCCTCAACCATTTTGGCACCTGGGACTAGTTGCCTGGAAGACAGTTTTTCCATGGACAGGGGAAGGAGTGGTTTTAGGATGATTCAAGTGCAAAACATTCATTTTGCACTTCATCCCTATTATTGTTATATTGTATTAATAATGAAATAATGATATAGCTCTCCATGATGCAGACTCAATGGGAGGCCTGAACTTGTAGTTAGACAGTTTTGTTTGGGAGTGAGGGGAGACAGTGACACCTGAACTGTATTGCTATATCCAGCCCATTTGGTAATCTCATTTTTTGCTGTTCCTGCAGAGAAGTCTGCTTCAAAAAAGACAATATGTTGGAAACAAAAGCAGACTTTTCAGTGCTTTTGAGGCAATTTCAGGACATTCCACTTTAATCCAGAATATTCCATGATAATCCAGAGGTTAATGTTGTCTGAAATACACACCTTAATCTTATATATATATATGGAGATTAAACATGCTTTTAAGGTCACCATCATTTGAAGAATGATGCTCTCAGTTCAGACACATTTGAGTAGGTGGTGGTCATCAATAATTGCTTCTAGAGTAGGCAGAGACTTTATGAACAAAACACAAACTACACGGGAAAAACTTCAAAGAATCAAACAACTGGGATCTCACATTATTGAAAAGTTTCTGCACTTCAGAGGAAATCACCAACAGAATGAAAAGAATACCCACAGAGTGGGAAAGAATTTTAGCCAGCAACCCCTCAGACAAAGGACTTATGTCCAGAACATACAAAGAATTGAAAAACATCAAACCCCCCAAATTCAAAGACCCTCTCCAGAAATGGGCATCTGAGATGAACACACAGTTCTCAGAGAAAGATATACAAATGGCAAATAAATACATGAAGAAATGTTCACCAATACTGGTCATTTGAGAAATGCAAATTAAAACAAAATTGGGATTTCATCTCACTCCAGAAACAATAGCTGCCATCAAGAAATCAACTGATAACAAATGTTGGTGAGGCTGCGGGGAAACAGGAACACTGCTCCACTGTTGGTGGGAATGTAGACTGGTGCAACCACTATGGAAATCCATATGGAGAATTCTCAGAAGACTAGGATTGGAAGTTCCATTCAATCAAGGTATTCCCCTCCTGGGTGTTTTCCCAGAACTGACAAGTTCATATCACAGTGATATATGTGCACCCATGTTCATAGCAGCACAATTTGTAATAGCTAAATCTTGGAAACAACCAAGATGCCCATCAACTGCAGAGTGGATGAAAAAGATGTTGTATTTTTACACAGTGGAATATTATTCAGCTATAAAAAGGATGATCATGAGGCCTTCATAGGTAAATGGAGACAACTTGAGACTATCCTCATTAGTAAAATAAATAAGAATCATAAATATCACATTGTGTCTCTAGTGTAAAAGTGATAAGAACTGTAAGAGTAATAAAACCCAAAATGTGTAACTGCTATTGTAAAAAAGAGAAGAAAAGAAAGTGCTCTAAGGGATATAACTGCATGTATGTTTGAGTGTGTAAAATAGAAGACCGTATTGCTGAATCTTTGTTGGATCTTTGAGCAGAACTGTTTGCAGTCTCTCTGTTTGAATGTCTGCTATGTATCCATTAATTTTGTAACTTGAACAACTACATCCAAGGTGATGATATGTAATTTATCAACTAGTGATTTCTTAATTTTTTTCTTTTAGAATTCTATATTGTTGCTACTCTTTTTCTTTTGCTTTTTATTCTCTTTAAATAAAATTTTTTTAAAATGCAAAAAAATTGCTTCTTTGTGTTCATGATTTTTTGTTTTAAACTCCAAAGACTTGTCTTTAATTTAGTGTGTCTCTACTTGGCAAGCAATTGTAAAGGACCCATAGCTTCACTGGATATCTGTCTCCACAAAAGATACAAAGCAGGTTTGTAGAACTACTGAGTTATTTAGTTAAGCTTCTAAACTTCTCAAATTGACACAAATGGGAATATTGTACCCCTAGTAATCAGCCATTGAAGAAATGGGACTAGGGACCCACATACTAGGAGATAAATTGTTTGCTATAATCACCTTCAGTGTGCCTGCCTGCTTGTTAGACTGGCACTTGCTCTTGCAATATTGAGAAGTAGTCTTGCTTTCACTACTCTCCCTGTCCTTGGTTTGATCTGCTCATTGTGCACAATCTGAGGAGACGGGGACTTATTCCTCACACCCATTTACTTTCTAACTTCTCCTAGGTAAATATTAGAAGAAGTCTGTTCCTAGATTTAGGATCCACTTGGTACTCCAGTATAATCTTATCTTGAGATCCTCAACTTAGTTACAGTTGTAAAAATTCTGCTTCTGATTCACAGGTTGCAGGGATTGGGACATACACTCAATATGGATGCTATTAAACCCACCCAAGACTCAATTTTACTCCTAAATCCTCAACTCCAATGGAAAGAGGGAAAGTGCTAGTAGTATTACCTAACAGCTTGTATAATTTTATTGTCCAGTAAATCTGTAAGATTTATGAGAATTATTTACAGGGTGAAATATCAGATAAGCAGCTAGCTTACCTGATATCTGACAGGTTTTTCCCCATGTGTGGGCTAACATGGCACCAGAAAGCACCTCCTTGCATTCTTCTCATGAACCAAAAATTAAACCTCCTACTTTTCACACACTTGCCAATGCTCTGCCAATCAGCTGTCAATACATCATTCTGCCCTCACCTTTAACTGCCCCTGTCAATTCCAAATAAAGCCCATGGTTTTTTTCCTGAACCTTCCAGGGAGTGCTTGTGTATCTTCAGCAGCCCTCCTGTGCTTGCAATAAAGGCATCTTTTCTTTCTTTCTGTTTTTTTTTCTCTTCTCTCTCATGCATCGGAAGATCAAACAATGGCCATGATCTTACCCTTCACAAGAGAAAGAGATTATTAGTAACTCACAAAAGAGTTCCTGATTTGTGAACTGTCCAGTCATAGAGAATTATTAGAACCCACAGTTATGCCTTGTGAGTCTCTGTGAGATAAGAAAGCTGCACATTCCACAAGAACAGCCCAACTGCTACGAAAGCTTCTCTTGGTCCCCTTGTGCTTGTCTGTAACCCTACCCACAAATCAGTCTGAATGATCATTTGTCAAAATTCTAAAGACACCTATCATTCTTTTGATGTCTTCCTGTCTTCAACTTGTTCTCCAAGGCTTGCTGACCTTTCCTGAGAGCATGTGGTCCTGTTACAATTACAGAAGGTGCTCCTGGGTTGCATCACTTCTAGATTAGCTGACGGTGGGGAGCTTGGTGAAAACAGCCCATATAAATAGGAATGTGGTGGCTTCATGGGCCACATGGGGCAGGCCAGCTCTGGGAAAATGACTCTCTGTCTGAGAGATACTACCAAGAGATTAAAACATATGACCAAACATGAGAACAAGAATGGCAAGACAGATTGAAGAAGCCATGTTAGTCACTGTTCTTAAGGGATTGGAATAGCATTTAGAACCAGCTAGCTCCTAGCCCTGTCTATGGTATAACTGGAAACTTCCAGCAGTAGTCAGTGATTGGAGCTGTCAGAACACTGGTTTGGCACTACCCTAACCCCAACAGCCTAGATACAGTATGAGGGATAGAAAGAGGATTTCTTCTCCCTTGCTTGTTTGATTTTGCTGTCTTCTACATGCCATGAACTGGTTCTTCTCTAGGCTGTCCTTTTGCAAGCTACCCCTCCTTGGAGCCTGCCAATTGTGGACTTAAATCTGTACAAACTGTGAGCTAAATAAACCATTGCTGCCTTACCTTGTGGTTGTTGGGTATTTGCTCTCAGCAATGATAAAAGTAAGTAAGACACCATGTTAATCAAAATGAACCTCTTATTATCTATCAAAGTCAGTTAAAGTTCTTTAGGCATTACTTATAGTGCCAAGTACAGAGCCTCTCAGCATATCTGTCAGTGTCAGCTTCCAGAATGCATCACAGCCTTGGTTGACCATGTGGCTTTCCATGGAAATGTGGAAGATTTTTCTTTTGATGACCTTTCTTTTTGGCACACTGTACCTTGTTGACTCCTATTCTCTGGGTGCCTAGTAATCTCCCTGCTCAGGAGACTAGGATGACTCATCAAAGTTGTAGGATCTTGTAGAAAATTTCTTCTCATGTCCTGGATCTTTGCTGACCTTGGAGGGCCAGGGCCAAAATATTGGTTGCCCTCAGCCCAGTTATCATTCCAGTGTGGAATATTAAATGATGTAATGAAAATGCACCTAATTTATTATCCTTTAATAGGGTCACATTGAAAAATAATGTACTTATCTATAGCTGTACTTTATAAATTATTAATTTCAAGCCTTTAATTTTTGAGTGTGTAATATTACCTGAACTGCAGTGTTTGAGCATTTCTAAATATTGCAACATATGATATGCATAGATATTGGCCTTTCTCTTATTTGTGTTCCAGTTACTAATAATAAGAGGTACATGTCAAACCAGCATGAGACCACCAGCTAGATGAGAGATTTTCAAGGCTTAGCCTTGGTGGTCTCATGCTGGTTTGACATGTACCTCTTATTATTAGTAACTGGAACACAAATAAGAGAAAGGCAGATATCTGAGTCTGAGTGAAAAACTTATCATCATAAACAAAACTATAAGCTACCAGTATGATGATTCATCTTTTTAGTTTTGCATTTGTGAAGACCTGTATTCCTGGAAAATATGAATATATTTAGTACATCATGAAATCAGCAATAATAAGTGTCACAGTTACATTGTAATCTTTGTCTTTTAATATAGTTTTACAACAAAAGCATTTTTAATAAGAAAATCTTATTGTTTTTCACAAAAGATAATATTTTGATGATAATCAATGTAAACATATTATAATGATATTTATAGCATAATATATTATAATAATATGTTTAGTAGTTTTTGTTGGGGTGTGTCTCCCACAAGGCTATGGAAAGTATTGGAGATCTCATTAGTAAATAAAGACTAAACAAACTTGTTTTCAGGTAACTGTGCCTTTATTCACCAAAAGGAGTCTTGTCCAGCAATATCTACCAAGGAGTCCACATGTAGTTATCTTGACAAATTTTTCAGATGATAAATGAGAACAAGATCATAATAATGAACACATCATTTAAAAATTTTTTTATTTAAAGAGAAAAAACAGAAAAAAGGTAGAAATATTACAGAATTTCAAAAAAAGGATAAACAGAGATCACTGGTTCATAAATTACATATTGTCCTTTTAGAAATAGTTGTTCAAGTTACAAAATTAGAGCATACAAAATAGATATTCAAGCAGTGAGACTGCAAACAGAGCTGCTCAA
Source organism: Hydrochoerus hydrochaeris (assembly GCA_004027455.1). NCBI lineage: Eukaryota > Metazoa > Chordata > Mammalia > Rodentia > Hydrochaeridae > Hydrochoerus > Hydrochoerus hydrochaeris. Next base: position 14,650 of record PVLA01017780.1, read on the forward strand.
CAATTCAACAAGAACATAGAAGTATGGTTATCAATACTACGCATTTAAATATTGATGAAGATATATCTTTTATAGCACTTCCTGTTTCCTCTCTTTTTTACAATAGCAATTTGCATTATTAAAAAATTTTATTTAAAGGGAAAAAAAGCAAAAGAAAAAAGGGTAGCAACAATACAGAATTCTTAAAGAAAAAAGAAAAAAAGAAAAAACACTAAGCAATCACTAGTTGATAAATTATATATTGTCATCTTGGATGTAGTTGTTCAAGTTACAAAATTAAAAGATACATAGTAGACATTCAAACAGTGAGACTGCAAACAATTCTGCTCAAAAAATCCAACAAAGATTCAGCAATATGGTCTTCTATTTTACACACTCAAGCATACATGCAGTTATATCCCTTAGAGCCCTTTCTTTTCCTCTCTTTTTTACAATAGCAATTATACATTTTGGGTTTTATTACTCTTATAGTTCTTATCACTGTTTACACTAGAAACACAATGTGATATTTATAAATATGGTTCTTATTTATTTCACCAATGAGGACAGTCTCAAGTTGTCTCCATTTACTTATGAAGGCCTCAAGACAATACTTTTAATAGCTGAGTAATAGTCCATTGTATAAAAATACCACATCTTTTTCATCTTTTTTATTTAAAGAGAAAAAAAACCAAAAAAGGTAGAAATATTACAGAATTTCAAAAAAAAGGATAAACAGTAAGAGATCACTGGATCATAAATTACATATTGGTTCATAAATTTCATACTGGTTCATAAATTACAAGTTGATGGACATCTTGGTTGTTTCTAAGATTTAGCTATTACAAATTGTGCCACTATGAACATGGGTGCACATATGTCACTGTGATATGAACTTGTCAGTTCTTCTGGGAAAATACCCAGGAAAGGAATAGCTGGATTGAATGGAACTTCCAATCCTAGTCTTCTGAGAATTCTCCATATGGATTTCCATAGTGGTTGCACCAGTCTACATTCCCACCAACAGTGGAGCAGTGTTCCTGTTTCCCTGCAGCCTCACCAACATTTGTTATCAGTTGATTTCTTGATGGCAGCTATTGTTTCTGGAGTGAGGTGAAATCTCAATGTTGTTTTAATTTGCATTTCTTGAAAGACCAGTGATGGTGAACATTTCTTCATGTATTTATTTGCCATTTGTATATGTTTCTCTGAGAACTGTGTATTCATCTCAGATGCCCATTTCTGGAGAGGGTCTTTGAATTTGGGGAGCTTTATGTTTGTCAGTTCTTTATATGTTCTGGATATAAGTCCTTTTTCTGAGGAGTTTCTGGATAAAATTCTTTCCCACTCTGTGGGTTTTCTTTTCATTCTGTTGGTGATTTCCTTTGAAGTGCAGAAACTTTTCAATAATATGAGATTCCAGTTGTTGATTCTTTGAAGTGTTTCCCGTGCAGTTTGCGTTCTGTTCATGAATTCTCTGCCTACTCCTATGTCTCCAAGACTTCTACCTACCTTGTCTTCCAGTAGATTTAGTGTTTCTGTTTTAATATTTAGGTCTTTGATCCATTTAGACTTTAGTTTTGTGCATGGTGATAGGCATGGATCTAGTTCCAGTCTTCGGCATGTGGAGAGCCAATTTTTCTAACAC
>PVLA01017781.1:0-16289 GCA_004027455.1 Hydrochoerus hydrochaeris
ATTCTCTGTATGTGAAGATATGGACATCTATTTGGAAGAAAACAAGAGACAATATGACAGTGAAGATCTCTGATGGCCTTGCTTTGAAATTTATGCCTCTTACGTTGCTATTTTGTGTTCTGTTTTGTTCTGCTATGTTGTGTTCAATTTTACCCTCTTAAAAAAAGTCAAATGATGGAAAACAATATTCCATGCAATAGGAACCCAGAAAAAAGATAGTGTAGCTATTCTATTTGTAGACAATGTGGACTTCAAAAAAGAAATGATGAAAAGAGATAAAGAAGGTCACCACATATAGGTAAGGGAATAATTCAAGAACAAGAGATGACAATCATAAACATATATATGCCAAATACAGAAGTATCCAACTACATAAAACAAACACTAATAAATGTTAAAAACCAAATAAGCAAAAACACAATTGTAACAGGGTACCTTAATACACCATTGTCACAAAGACATAAATCAACTAAACAAAAAATCAGGAAACAAATAACAGAACTGAATCAAACCTGTCAGCAAATGGACTTAGTAGATGTTTACAGTGTTCCACCCAACTGTGTCAGAATACACATTCTTCTCAGCTGTGCATTAGAAATTCTCCAAAATAGACCATATATTATCCCGTAAAACATTCTTAAGTAAATGTAAACAGACTGAAATTATCCCACGCATATTATCAGACATAGTGCACTGAAATTGGAAATTAATGGCAAAAGAAATTTCAAAACCTGCATAAATACATGGAAATTAAATAATAACCCCCTGAGTAATCAATGGGTTACAGGTGAAATTAGAAAAGAAATTAAACAATGCCTACAATTCAATGAAAATTCATATCCAACATACCAAAACCTGTGGGATGCAATTAATGCAGCACTAAGACAGAAATATGAAGCAATAAATTGTCATATCAAGAAAACAGAATGAGCATAAATAAACAACCTAATGCTACATCTCATGCTTCTACAAAAATTAGAACAGGTAAAACCCAAAGCTCATAGAAGAGAGGAAATTATAAAGATTAGAGCAGAAATTAATGTAATTGAGACTAAGAAAATAATTGAAAGAACTAATGAGTCACAGAGATGGTTCTTGAGAGAATAAACAAAATTGATAAACCTCTAGGAAACTTAATCAAGAAAAAGAAAGAAAAAACTCAAATTCACACAATAAGGACTAAAAGGAGAGAAATTCTTAAAAATCCCATAGAAATGCAAAAGATTATGAATACCTACTTTGATAATCTTTACTCAGATATGGTGGGAAATACAGAGGGAAGGGACAATATATAGAAACACATGAACTAGCAAAGCTTAATCAAGAAGATATAACAATTTTGAATAACCCAGTACCAGCTATTGAAAATGAAAACATGATTAAAAACTTACTTTTCTTTAAGGGCTCTGGGAAAACCCCAGCAACAGAATATTAGTCCCATCTCTTATGTGCAAAGGCCAAGATCTAGCCCAGGCATGGCACAAATGTACCTGCAAACTGGTTTTGAATATCCATTTTTGAAATCTGACTTGGATTTACCACACAAAAGTAGAAAACAGATGAATTTTACTGCTTTTATTTTTCTCTGTTGGTCTGACTGGATTCCTTTTTCTGTTTAGTTGTATTTTTTTATTCTTCTGTTTTCTCTTCTTTAATTTTTGTGTTTGATTTGTGTTTTTAATAATATTTTGCTATTTCTTCATCTGAGAACTGTGTATTAAAATATTTTGGCCTTTTCTCTTTTTTCCCTCCTGTTTTCCTTTCTTTTCATGACTTAGATCTCTTAACTTTCCTTTCATTTTTTTTCTATTCCTCCTCATCCTCTTTTACACCAGCTATCTTGCTTCATTATATGGTACTTTCATGTGAGTAAATATTGTCTCCTCTTTTCCTGGTTCACATCAATCCTTCTTGGCTTTCTCTTCCATTCTTTCCATCTTCAGTCCTACAGTTTTCCAAAACCTGGATAATCATCCCTTGCCCAGCATTGCTCCCCATATGTCTGACCTCATTCATCTCTCTGTCCTGCCCACATGAGTCTTATGTCCTCCACACAACAGAGCAACATCACTCTACTTTGTGGAAAATAATTCCATACAAATTCCTTTACAAGTTGAAATTTGTGATATATCTAGAATTTGTTCTTATGATTGAAGGCATCAGGCTAATTTTTATTAGTGTGTCTGTGTAGCCAGGCTGTGCTTAAACATTATTGTTATTTCTGTGTTACACCAGCGAGGATGCCATACATGTTCTACTGTTTTTCTCTACTGTATACCATCACCATTGCCCAGTAATGAGACTGGATCCTCAGTCAAAAACATAGCAACTTTTCATTCTTTTTTTGTATCAGAGAATGAACTCATGACCTCATCCTTGCCAGGCAGACATTTATGTGGCTGAGCTAAATCCTCAACACTAACTTCACAACTTCACATATTGGGAAGCTAGGTTTTTGGGATAGACATAAAGACCAAGAACTAACTTCATGTAGAAGACATCTGAGGAACTGAGGAACAGACATTTCTTAGGGAAATCTCAATATCAGGAATAAAGCAATTTCCCTTCAAAAAAAATCCACATGCATCAACACAGAAAAGAAAAAGAAATTGAAAATGACAAGACAAAAACCAAAATGCAACCCCAATTCCCATCCCATACAGGACAAATCCAGAGCACAATGAGATACAGGGGTTTGGAATACAACCACTGGAACTTTTTGAAATGATAGCAACAAATTCAAAAAACAAATGAGAGACAGTGTAGAAAAAACAATCTCTAAAGTACAGAAAGAAATGGTGATCAAAATGAAAGACATTAAAGCTGACACAGATTTAAAAATTTTAAAAAGGTGTCAGGGAAATGATAGAAACTATGAATGTCCAATGTAGGCAAGAAACAGAATCTATGAAACTCATCCAAAGGGAAATTCAGGAGATGAAAAACTCCACTGAAAGTACACACAGCAGACTGAAGGTAGGTAAAGGATAGAATATCCAGTCTAGGAGATAGCATTGAGAGTGACATTATGAAAAGAAAGATATCTTAAAAATAGCAAGAGAGAGGCAGCAGCCCACCTTTCCCTGGCATGTACCCCAGCAGCCATTGCAAAGGCAGCATCCACTGGTAACCAGTTTGAAGGCAGGCAGCACCCAGCCTGCACCAGTGCACCCAGTGGCCACCATTGGATACCTGTAGTCAACACTGGCCACAAGAACCCTGGAGAACCAAAGAGTCATGCTCCAGAGCAATTGTAGCCAATGCAGGAAGTGCCTGGTCGCCCACTACCAACATGTTTGGAGGAATCCAAGAAAATTTCAAGATGAAGAAGCAAAAGGCTGTCCCTGGACCCCAACCCAAACAGAGCAATTCCAGGAGATGAAACTGAGGAATAGATCAGGAGTCACACACCTGACGTTTCTGAAATGATGACAACTGAAGTAAAGAGACATCTTCACAGCTGGGGATTTAGCTCAGCAGCAAAAGTGCCTGCATTGCAAGCTCATGTTCATTAGTTCAATCCCCGGTACTGATTAAAAAAAAAAAAAGTGGGAAGAGACAACTTCATGTGGCTATGAAAGATATTAGAACACAAAAGAAGAAATAAAAAACATAATAAACAGAATTGCTAAGCATCTCTAAAGAACATATAGCTAAAAAAAAATGAAGGAGCATAGAATAATGAGGGAAACCATGAATGAACAATACAAGAGAGATCTACAATGCATGAAACAGATTTAAAGAGATATCCAGGAAGTTAAAAATCTACATTGAAAGCTGGAAAACCCAGTTGTAAGAAACTGAAGATAGACTTTTCAGATCTTGAAGACTGGCATGCAGCTTGTAATCATGAAAAGAAAGATCTCTTAAAAATAACAAGGAACCAGGAAATAACAATTGCATGACTCAAGAAGATGCATAGCAAAATAATTTAAGAATAATAGGTGTCAGTGAAAAAGAAGGCATCACCACAAATAACATTAAAATTCTATTTATAGAAGTAATATGATAAAACTTCCCAATGGACATGACGTGCAGATAAAGGAGGCATATAGAACTCCAGCTAGCCATAACCAAAATAAATCTATAACCAGTCATATAATAATCAAGATTCCAGAAATCCCACACAGAACCAGAATATTGAAAGCCATTAGAGAAAAAAGACAGATCAGCTATACTGGAAAACCTATCAGAATCACAACAGACTTCTTAATAGAAATCATCAAGTCAAGAAGGGCTTGGAATAAAGTATTTCAAGTACTGAAAGAAAACAACTTCCAGCTCAGATTGATAAATCCTGCAAAAATATGTTTCTAAAATAATGGGGAAATAAGATATTTCCATGACAAAGAGCAACTCAAGGAATTCAGGACCACCAAAACAACTCCACAAAGAATAGTGAAGGATATTCTAGAGAGAGATTTTTAAAAAATACCACGATTCCAGCAACAGAATTCGAGGGGGATCACTGAGTAGGGCAGACAACTGAATGGAGGGAAAAAGTAGGAACCAATGGTAGCAAAACAGAATGGCAAAACATTAGACAGGCCATGTTGGCCATAACCATTACTGTAGATGGCCTCAATTCACCAATAAAAAGAAACATAAGCAGAGTAGATCAGGAAACAAGATCCATCAATATGTTTTATTCAAGAAACTCATTTAACCCAAAAGGAAATTCTTAGACTGAAAGTCAAATCAGAGAAAACAATGCTGTGTTACAGGAAATCAGAAAAAACAAACAAACAAACAAGCAAGCAAAAAACCAAAAAACCAAAAGCAAACCAAAACAAAAACAACAACAACAACAACTGAGATTGGATAAGAAATATAGGCATTTCTATGCAAAGGAAAGCTACTCAGCTATAAAGAAAGATATCCTCAAGGCTGTTGTAAGTAAAGGATACAATTTGAAATCATGCTCATGGATGATCAGAGTCACATGGTGAACATCATGCTGTCTCCCTGGTATAAAAAACAAAAGGAGTTAGTGGAATCCAAAATGTACAATAGATGTGAAGGTGAAAGGGGAGCCGACATCTAGAAGGCAAAGACTGTGGTCATTTTTAATCTATACCCTTTTTTGAAATTCCACATTGTTGTTATTGTTCTGTTTATCTTGGTTTTATTCTGTTGTGTTTTGTTTGATTATTTTTCATATTTGATGGCATGGACAGATATTTCAAAACTATCAAAATGTATTACAGTAATCATTATTGATTTCCTATGATCTTGTTGTGAAGTCCTGTGTTGCTTTACCTGTTTTATTTTTATTGATTTTACTCTATTTTGTTTTGTTTGATTTTATTATGTCTGATGGGACTAGCAGCTACTTTGAAGATAGCAAGATACATTATAGTAGAAACGGTTGTATTCCTGTTGTCTTCCTTTGAAGTCCTTTATTGCTCCATTGTTTTGCTTTAATTGATTTTATTCTGTTCTATTTTGTTTGATTGTGTTATGCCTGGTGGTATAGGCAGTTATTTTAAAGATAACAAATGGCATTATGGTAACCATTATTGATTTCCTTTTATCTTTTTTAAAGCCTTGAATCATCTCCATTATTTTGTTTTAGTTTTTGGCTCTGTTTTGTTTTGTTTGATTTTATTATGTCTGATGGTATAAACAGCTACTTTGAAAAAACAAGTTACATTATGGTAGTTACTGATATATTCCAGTTATTTTGAAATCTGCTGCTTTCCTTCTTTAGTTTTGATTGACTTTATTCTGTTCTATTTTGCTTGATTTTATTGTGCATGATGGTATGAGAAGTTATTTTGAAGATTGCAAGGGGCATCATGGTAGCCATTGTTAGTTTCCTTTTATCTTAAAGTCTTGCATCATGTTCATTGTTTTGTTTTGATTATGTCTATTATGTTTTATTTCTTTTGGTTTTATTCTCTAAAAAACAAAAAAATAATAATAGCAATGGGCCATGAAAAATCAATACAACATCTACAAGATGAAGCAAAGAAGAAAAACAAGACTGATGGGAGTCAGGGAGGAAGCTAAACACACTGAAACAGCCATAAAAACACTCTTGAGAGAAATAACGGCAGAAAATTTCCCAAATATGGATAAACAGTTTGAATTACAAATGAATAAAGCATGTTGAACTCCAAATAGGCATAACCAAAATATAATTACAACAAGACTTACAGTAACAAAACCTGCACTAATTCAACACAAGAACAAAATTTAAAAGAGAAGAGAAAAGACAAATAACCTGTAAAGGATAGTCTATCAGAATCACAGCAGACATCTCAACACACACCCTCAAATCAAAGAGACCTTGGGGTGAAGTATTTAAACACCTAAACGAAAATAAACTTCAACCCAGATTGTTGAATACCACAAAGCTATCTTTCAAACTCAGTGGAGTAGTCAGATACTTCCATGACAAGGAACAACTGAAGAAATGTATGACCACCAAACCATCTCTTCACAATGCTCTGAAGGATACATTAGAAAAACAAAACAAACACCACAAACAAGAACACAAGAGAAAGAACCCACCAGGAAAGGCAAGCAATCCAACAAAGGGGAAAGACAAGAAACTATCAACATGAAAATAACATGAAAAAGACAGCCCTAGATATATCATTTATAACTATCAATGTAAATGGTATCAATGTAAAGCACCAATCAAAAGAAACAAACTGGCAGAATGGATCAAGAAGCAAGATTAAGCAATATGTTGCATTCAAGATATACATTTATCTCCCAAAAAAGTCATAGACTAAAACTCAAATTATTGAAAACAATACTTCATAACGCCAGAATCCAAGACAAGCATGGGTAGCTATTCTATTTCCAATAAGGTGAACTTTAAACCAAAACAGATCAAAAAGGACTAAGAAGATCACTCACTATGTACTTAAGGAAAAACGTCAAGAAGAAGAGATAACCATCATAAATATATATGCACCAAATACAGGTGCATCGAACCACATAAAACATATTAACCAACAGGAAAAATAAAACAAAAAAAAGCACTAATACAATAGTAGTGAGAAACCTTAATTCCCCATTCTCACAATGAGATCAAGAAGCAAAATACAAAAATATGTTACATTCAAGAAACACATTTATCCCAAAAAGAATTTCATAGACTAAAAGTCAAAGGGTGGAAAACAGTAGTCCATAATACAGGAAGTCAAAAACAAAAGGGTAGCTATTCTATATCAAAAATGTTACTTGAAGACAAAAATTCTCAGAAAAGACAAAGAAGTTCACCCACTATATACTTCTTAAGGGAAAACTCCAAGATGAATAGGTGACAGACATAAATACTGGTACACCAAACATGGGTTCACCCAATTGTGTAAGACAAATATTAACAGATACAAAAATCAAAAAAAAAACACTATTATTGTGGGGGACATTATAATACACTCTCAGAATTAGATAGATGAACTGAATGAAAAATCAATAGAGAAATATCAGAATTAAAACATATCTGTGAATAAATTCACTTAGTAGATGTCTGTTCCACCCCAAAACATCAAAATGCACATTTTTCGCAGGTGCTTATGTGATGTTCTCTAAAATAGGCATAAAACATGCTTAAGCAAAGGCAGAGGAATAGAAACCTTCCCATGAATATTTTCTGACCATAGCAGAATGAAACTGGAAAACAATGGTCAAAGAAATCACAAAAACTAGATAAAAACCTGGAAATTAAACAATGCACTTTGAACAACTGAAAGAAGAAATTAAACAGTATATACAGTTAAATGATAATGCCAATACAACATACGGGGAATTTTTCGGGACAGAATGAAGGTGGTCCTACGAGGGGAATGTATAGGGATGAATTCTCACATCAGGGAAACAGAAGAGCTCAGATAAAACCCTAACAACTGCAAATTTCTAGAAGAAGAGAATTCACACTTCCCATGAGTTGGCAGAAGCCATGTTTGGCCTGAAGGAGTATAACAAGGTTGCCCATGAGCTGCACAAACCCCGTAGGGTCTAGGAAAAGAAATAAGGTCAATTTGCCCTTCCCGTGAGTTGGCAGAAGCCATGCTGGGGCCGGGAGGAGTAACGATTAGCCAATTCACACTTTTCATGAACCAGCTGGCAGGTAGGCTGAGATACAAGAACAGCACTCTGTCCACCTTCCATAAGTAAGCAGTTGATTCAGAGGACAGGCAGAGTTGGTAGCAACTGAGGTAGAAAAATACCTTAATGAGCGCACCATTTGATTGACTTTTCAGGCCTGAGGTTGGTACTCTGAGCATCTATTAAGAGAAAAGCCGTATGCAATATAGCAAATATGGGGAATTTGGCTGTCTTGTTTTTGAAATACAATATTGTTTTCACTATTTTGATATGTTCAATTTTTATTGTTTGGTTTTATTCAATGTTCTGCTTTGTTTGATCTTATCTGTTCTGTTTTTTTTTAATTATTTCTGATGTTATGGGCAGAAATTTTGAAGATAATAACAGGTATTATGGTAGCCATTGATGATTTCCTACTATCCTTGAATTGGAGTCCTATTTCCTATTCACTGTTTTGTTTGATTGGCTTTATTCTGTTCATTTTGTTGGTTTTATTCTCTTAAAAATAAATTGGATTTTTAAAGTGTTCATAAAGATAGTTAAGAGTTCAGCTCCCACTTTTGCTCGTTTATATATGAAGGGTATGTGCCTCCATTCTTATTTAGTACCAAGCACAGCAATGTTTTTGTTGCCTTCTACTTCTGTATTTTTTGATCATTGTGCAATTTGGTAACCACTTGGTCTCCTTTGCAGAAATGTATAAAATGTCATGGAAGAAAATACCACACTGGAACGAATAAGATTGTAGTATCATGAGAGGATTTCTTGAGCATTCTACCCAATATTTATTGTTATTACGGTAATCAAAATTTAAATCTCCAAACATATTTAATTGGATTCAAGCTGAGAAAATCGTTCCACTTAAATCAACGACACCTTTTCATCTTCTGTTTTGATTAGCTTTGTTCTATTCTGTATTACTTGATTTTAATGTACCTGATGTTATGGGAATCAATTCTGAGGATGGTGTGAGGCATTGTGGTAGCCACTGCTGATTTCCTATTATCCTGTTTTGGAACCTGGTAAAATTTATGCTGTTTTGTTTTGATTGGCTTTATTTCATTTTATTTTGTCATTTTTTTCTTTTTAAAATGAAATAAAAAGACCAATGTACTCGGGATCCCTTCTGTCTCTCTCTCATATAGAAGCTATCTTTTTCTCAATAAATATATTCTCCTCTTAAGTCTGAACTTAAATAAGTAAGTAAATAAATGTTTGTATAAAAAGACCTTATTCTGTATCTTTACCCACTTGCTATGTGACTCACTTTCCTGTTGGATCCAAATTTAAAGAATCTTTCCTGAGCAATTATACTCAAAATTTTATTGGCTGACCATCTTCTGTTCCACCAGATGTATACCTGCTTTGTGAATTCCCATTTGTCCCCACACTGGAAAAATTTCACCTCATGCTTTCATTAGAGAATAGTCTCCACTTTCGCACCAGTTCTGACTCTCTCAGACAGAAACTTTTTCTCAATATATGTATTCTGCTCTTAAGCATAAAATTCAATAAATAAATAAATAAATAAATAATTCTAAACAAAGAACAAATCAAAGATAAAGTTTCTATGAGGGAGAAAATAGTAAAGTTAAGAGCAAAATTTCATGGAACTGAGACTAAGAAACCAAAACAGTGAATCAAAGAATTTGTTATTTGAAAGAGTAAACAAAATTGATAACCCCTTAGCAAACCTCATCAAAAAGAGGATTGAAAACGTTCAAATTTAAGTAACTTGGAATGTAAAGGGAGAGCAAGACTGGGTCCTGTAGAAATTAAAATGATCATCATTGCCTTCTTTGAGAACCTGTACTCTAATAGGATACAAATCACAGAAGAAATGGACAGTTCTAGACACATACCAACTGTCAAAACTGAATCAAGACCAATGTACTAAATAACCTGATATCAGGCAATGACAATGAAAATTTAATTAAAACATTACCAACAAAGAAAAGCCTAGGTTGTCACACTCACTAATAAATTTTGCAAGAAATGAAGACAGGAACTAATGCTGTTAGTGCAGAATCTCTTGAAAAAAATTGAAAGAGAAGCAATACTTTGAAAATAATTCCTGGTAGCAAGTATTACCCTCATTCTAAAACTAGAGGAGAACCCAATCAAAAAAGAAAGCTGAAGGGCAATCTCCCTAAAGATTCTAGATGCAAATACCCTCTTTAAGATACTGGTAAAAAGAATGAATAAAATCATCAAGATTATACAACATGACCAAGTAGGATTCAACCCAGGGATGCAGGGATGATTCAACAATGCAAAGTGATAAATGTAAAATACCATACTAACAGAATCAGACACAAATTGAATGAAATTATCTCATCAACTAAAGATTAATCAATTATTTAAGCAATTATAGATACAGAAAAGGAATTTGATAAAGACTAACACAAATTCATGATATAAATCCTATAGAAAACTGAAATACTTTTCACCTCAGTGTGATCAAAATCATTTATGACAAAAACCCCACTAACATTATACTAAATGCTCAAAAGCTGAAAGCTTTCACTCTAAAATGAGAAACAAGAGAAAGAGGTCCACTATCACCATTCCTAATCAATATAGTTCTGGAAAAATTCACCAGAGCAATGAGACAAGGGAAACAAAAAAATGAGATTAGAAGATGAAGAAGTCATATTATCATTATTTGAAGATGACACAGTACTGTACATACAATACCCCCAAAATTCCATTAAGTGACTTGTCAATTTAATAAGTGAATTCACAAGTGTAGCTGGATATAAAGTCTACACTCAAAACACAGCAGAATTCCCATACACAAGAAATGAATTGAAGAGAGAGAACTTAGGGAAGCTGTTGCAGCTTGGCGTACTAATGCCATCTTGAGCTGCGCATTTAATTAGTGCCCTGTGTTTGATAAGGGAGAATGAAAAATTACCTAGAGTGCAAGTCCCATGAGAAAACCAGAATGAGCTGCACCCACAAGAGGAAAATTCACCTGCTCAACAAAGAAGCAGGATACAGGTTTCAATCAAAAATTAGTGAAAGATTCGAGCTAAATTGTTTCCAACAGAATGTCTTTTCATGGTTCTCTGTTTTAAAAACTAGATAACTTTCTAACTGGTCGCCACTCAGTGGGACTCTAAAACAGGGGATACTCTGTGAGTGGCCACTGAACTCAGCTAAAGCACAAATTGATCAATTAGGGTGCTTGAGTTATTATGTCATTCAAAAATGCACTTCAAATGCACACCATTTACATAAACTTCCCACCAAATTTTAATACTTAGTAATCACCTAACAAAGAAGTAAAATATCTATACTTTGAAAATTACAAAACTCTGAAAAAGAAGAGAGCATCAGATGACAGAAATATATTTCCTGCTCATGGATAGGAAGAATCAACATCGTGAAAATGACTCTAATCCCAAAACTACTATACAGATTTAATGCCATCAAAATATCATTAGCATACCTCACAGAACTATAAAAATCATTCCTAAAATCCTTCTGGAAGCAGAAGAGCCCTAGAATAACAAAAGCAATCCTCCACAAGAGAGAGAAAGCAGGAGGCAGCACAAAGCCTGATTTAAAATTATACTACAAAGCTACTGTGGTAAAATCAGCACAGCACTAGCAAAAACAGACCTGAGAATCAGTGGAACACAATAGGAAATGCAGATACAACTCTAAATAAATCCAACCATCTTGTCTTTGTCAAAAGAACCAAACATCTTCCCTGGAAGAAAGATAGTCTCTTTCATAAACGGGGCTGGAAAAAATGACTTTGCACATAACAAAGGCTATGGCTAGACCCATATCTATCACTATGCACTACATTAAAGGCACAATGGATTAAAGATCTAATTATTAAAATAGAAACACTAAATTTACAGACCAAAATAGCTAGACTGTTACAGATATAAATGTTGGCAGTGACTTCAGGAACAAATCCCAGACAGCACAAAACACTACTAAGAATCAACAGATGGTATCTAACCCTAAAAAAATGTTTATGCACCAGAAAAGAAATCGTGAGAGGAGTGAAAATAAAATACTCATAGAAGAAATTATAGCCAGTGGTTCCCCAGACAAAGGGTTTGTATGTAGAACATACAATGAACTGAAAAACTTAAGCTCCCAAAACTGAAATTCCCACACTAAAATGGGCATCTGAAATGAAAACACTTTTCTCATATGAAGAAATATATATAGTAAAGCTTTACATGAAAAAAAATTCAACATCATTGATCATTCAAGAGATGAAAGTTAAGTGAACACTGAGGGTCCATCTCACACCAGCAAGAATGGCTACCGTAAAGAAATCAATCAATAAAAAAGCAGGCAGCGCTAAAGGGGAAAAATGAACATTTTTGCACTGCTGGTGAGAGTGCAGGCTGGTGCAGCCACTGTGGAAATCAGTAAGGGGCTTCCTCAAAATACTACGATTAGTGGTCCTATTTGACCCCGCTCTTCCCCTTTTGTGTATGTTTGCACAAGAATCAGAAGCATCACAGCACAGTGATATGTGTTCACCTGTGTTTATAGCAACAAAATTTATCATACTTAAATGTTGGCAACAAAACAAAGCCCATCGACAAAGAAAGAATTTTAAAAAATATGTGGACTTTATGTAATAGAATACAACTAAAGCATAAAGAATGCTATATTTGACCCTTTTATAGATAACTAGTTTAAACTTCAGAACACACTCATAAGTGAAATAAACCAGACTCACATGTATAAACATCCCATTGTCTCATTAGTATGAGAAGCTGAAAGTGTAGGTAATATCCAGAATATACACTAGATAGTATGAATTGGGAAGAAACTATTCAAAAGCAAAGAGAAACTATGATGAAGGAAAGGAGTAAGGAAATAATGAAAATGTAAAAGAAATATATATATATATATATATATATATATATATATATATATATAATTTATATATATTATATATATCTATACATATATGACATGTATACAAGATATTTAAGATAGTTATGCTACTACTTCCTCTTGCTTCATGGAAAAGAAAATTTGTGCTATTATTACCAATGAAGCAATGGGGAGATCACTAAATTGTGGCCCTGAACTCCATCTCATGAGCTGAAAATTTTCACAGAGATTTTCATCACACAGAGAAGCCATGGCACATCCCTCTGAGATCTGTAGGGCCCAGTCTAGTATCCCACTTCACAAAAGGACCCAAAGGAAGGTCCCTTTTGGTCTGTTTGGGCTGCATGCAGTGACGCCTGAGTGGCCTGTAACCACTTGCACTCTGCCATGAAGGCAAAAGTGCATGCAGCAATTTCCATCCCATGGAAAAGCCTTGACTTCAATTCCAGATTGGAAGGGCCTGACCCAGTGACCCCAAGTGGCTGGTGGACACTTGATAAGGTCTGTCTAAAGACCTCCACTCAGCTGGGAAAACTCCCTGCAGTACAGATAGATATGCTCAACTCAAAAAACAACTGAGACCTTGCATACAGTTTTCGTAAGGGAATATAGGAAAATGACAAAATGTTTTTATTTTTTATTTAAAGAGAAAAAAAGGAAAAAGGCAGAAATATTACAGAATTTCAAGAAAAGAAGATAAACAGTAAGAAAACACTAGTTGATAAATTAAATATTGTTCTTTTAGAAAGTTATTCAAGTTACTGTATTAAAGCACATAAAGTGAACACTCAAGCAGTGAGAGTGCAAACAGATCTGTTCAACAATCCAAAAAGAACCTAGAAATATCGTCATCAATCCCACACAAAATGACAAAATGAAGGAGCAAAATGCAATCTCAAACTTCCAGCAAATCCCATACAAACCTAGGAAACATGGACATAGAATAAACAATAAGCCGTACACCTCAAACTCCTGAAATAATAGCAACTGAAGTAAAGAAACAACTCTAGGAAGCCATAAAACAACTTAGGTCAGAAACAATCTCCCAGGTAAAAGAAGGAATGCTAAATGCAATGAAAGAAATGATAAACACATCTAACAAAGATGTGGTTAAAAAATTAAAGGAACAATACAAAAAGAAGGAAACCTTAAATGAACAATATAAAAACAAACAAAATGCATGAAACAGATTGAAAGAGACATACAAGAAATCAAAAATTCTACTGAAAGTTGGCAAAACTGCCTCAATGAAAGTGAAGATAGTTTTTGCAACTTCAAAGGCAAGATTGCAGGTAGTGAACAAGAAAGGAAAGACCTTTCAAAAATCACAGGGAATCAGGAAATTATTCCACAGCTTCAAGATGATGCAAAGAAAAACAACATAAGACTGATAGGTATAAAAGAAGAAGAAGGCAACAAAACAAATGATATCAGAGGCTATTTACAGAAGCAGTAGTGAAAATTTCCCAAACATGATAATGGAAATGGAGATACAGATAAGTGAAGCATACAGAATTCCAAATAGCCATAACCAAAATAAAACTATATCAGAAATGTAATAATCAACGTCCCAGAAATCCAACATAAGAACAGGAAAATAAAAGCTATTAGAGAGAAGAGAAGATGGCAAATAAAGGAAAGCCTATCAGATTCACAGCACACTTCTCAAAACAAACAATGAAGTCAAGAGCATGGAATGAAGTATTTCAGATCCTAAAGGAAAATGACATCTAACCCACATTGATGTACCCTGAAAAACTGTCTTTCAAAATTAATGGAGCACCAAGGGGATGCCATCAATAAGAACAACTGAACAGCATCTTGACCACCAAACCAGCCCTGAAAAGAATACTGAAAGATATTCTAGATATACATAGGAAAAAGACACTAGGCAAGGAAAACAATGAAACAGAGTGAAATATAAAGAATCAGCTGCAGAAAGAGACATAAAAATAAACCAATATTTGTCACTCATAACTCATAAATGTAAATGGCCTCAATTCACAAATAAAAGAAACAGACTGAAAGAATTGGATCAGGAAAAATTATCCAACCATATCATATATACAAAAAGTCTATCAAACCCGAAAGGAAACTTATAGAATGAAAGTCCAAGTATGGAAAATTACTTCAGGCAACAGGAATCCCCCCCAAAGCAGGTGTAGTTATTCTGTTTACAGAAATGTGAATAGCAAACCAAGATTGGTCAAAAGAGATAAAGAAGGTCACCACATATGAATTAAGGGAAAACATCACAAGGCAGAGATAACAATCTTAAGTATATAAGCACTACACTTTGGAGCACCCAGGTATACATAACAAATCTTAACAGAAATGAAAAATCTAATAAGCAATAGCACCATTATAACTGGAGACATATACACCCTATGGACACAAAGAGACAGATCAACTAGACACAAAATTATCAAAGAATCAGCAAACAAAGAACTGAACGACACCTGTGAACAAATGGACTTTGTGGCTGTATACAGATATTCCATCCAACAACATTAGAGTATACATTATTCTCAGCAGTATATGGGACATTATTGAAAATAGACCATATAATAGCCCACTGAACATGCTTAAATAAATGCAAAAGAATTGAACTTATCCCATACATATTATCAGCACTGTGAAACTAGAAATCAATGACCAAAGAAACTGCAAAAACTCACAAACAAATGGAAATTGCATAATCCACTTGTGAGAAGTCAGTGCATCAGAGAGGAAAATAAAGAGAAATCAAACAATAGCAATGAGCAAGTGAAAATATAAATATACAACTGAATAGAACCCATGAGAAGCAACAAAAGCACTTCTCAGAAAAATTTATTGTGGTGAATTACCACATCAGGAAAACATATGAAAGCAAATAAAAAACTTGAAGCTACATCTCAAACATCAGGAAAAACAAGTGCAAGTCAAGAAAAAGCATTAGAAGGGAGGAAATTATAAAATCAGAACAGAAATAAATGTAATAGAGATTAAGAAAATAATAAAAAATCAATGAATCAAAGAGTTGGTTCTTTGAAAGAATAAATAAGACTAAGAAGCCCCTAGCAAAAGGAAACAAAAAACTCAAATTCATGCAATAAGAAATGAAAAGGCTGAAATCACTACAGACCCTGAGGAGATACACAAGATCATCAAGAGCTACTTTAAAAACCTCTATTCTCATAGGTTTGGTAACACAGAAGAAAGGGACAGATTCCTAGAAACATATGAATTACCTAAGCTGGCTCAAGAGGATGTAAAACTGCTGAGTAACCCAATTTCAATTAATTAAATTGTAAATGTACATAAAACTTTACCAACAAAGAAAAGCCTAGATCCAGATGGATTCA
>PVLA01017782.1:0-16259 GCA_004027455.1 Hydrochoerus hydrochaeris
AACCCAAACTCAGTGATCCTCCTGCCTCTGTGTCCTGAGTGCTGAGATTCCAGGAACACAGCACCATGCCCAGCACACATTCTCGTCCCTAAATCAACACTCATCCACAGGGTAAGGAAGGAAGCCTACCTCGCACCTAGGATACAGAGCCACTTTAAATCATACCTTCTCGCTCCCCCGCCAACTGCCAATCTAGGTGAAATGACAACCACCAAGTCAACTATGTCACACAGTCCCTGCTGTCACTGCTCCATGGAAAGCCATAAACTGTTCCCCAAGCTTCTCTCAACTACCAGCCACCCTTAGCCTACATGTGGTGTTTGCAACTGCAGATACACATCCAAGGCCAAAAGTACATGTAACATCTTTCTTTTATGTTGCCCTGATACATCTCACTCAGCTGGAAATATTGGAGCTGGCGGTGTGGTTCGTGGATAAAGCCCAGGCCTGGCAGGTGCAAGCTCTTGGTTCAGTACGAGGCTGGAACTGAAAAGACGATGCCAAGTTTTGGCTCTCCGGCATGTAAGATGCCAGGTGGAAGAGAAGATACAGGTCCACTCTCCAGGACACGGAGCACAGCAGCACGAAGGCCATGCTGAGGAAGCACCTGCTACAGGCCAGCCCAGTTTTACGATCTAGTCTCCAAAGACTGAGGGGCAGAGATGGCTGAGGCAGGGTGGTTTACCAGTGCTCAGAGAGGATAGGAGACTCAGGAGGGGGTGGGGGGCTGACTTCTTTGTACCACCTCTGAGTGGACAGAAACTGTTCTGCTGGGTTCTCTCTCACCTCTCTTCGCTTCCTGGCAGCTAAACAGAGAGAATAAAATGCTGCCCTACTGCACAGAACTCAGAGAGGATGGGGGGAGGTTACTAAAACAACGGCGATTACAGTGACAGGAAGTCAGGCTAATAAATGGCATTGGAAAGCAACTAAGAAGATTCACCAAGGGTTAGTGAGGAATCTTTCTCCCTCCCCCCGGGATGCTTTTTCTATCATCCTTTATTCTGTTATCTACAAACTTTGGCATGTATTTTGAAACCTCAGTCCTGAAGCCAGGCATGGTAGCACATGTCTGCAATCCTACCACGTGGGAGGCTTAGGCAGGAAGACCACCATGAGTTCAAGACCAGCCTGAACTACACAGCAAGATCCTGTCTTAAAACAACAACAAAAAGGAAAAAAAAAAAGGAAAAAACAAGAAACCTCAAGTCCTGGGATCAAACACAGACCAGCAAAAGCTCTCCCTTACTTTGGGAAATGGGTGAGGATTAGAGTTCGTTTCTCAAGAGGCAGTTTGTCCTTTTCCTGTCTTGCTTGTTCCAGGAGCTGTCGCCTCATTACAGTGAAGACTGAGCGAAGCAACGTTCTCCCAAACACCTGCGTGGTTTCGTATCGAGGTAGACTGTCGCAGAACTGGGGCACGTTGCAGTAACACAGCCACCTGCCACAAGAGGAAACAAGCACCATCAGTATCCCATAAGCCCCCAGGTCACCTGAGAACCAACGATGGTGACGCAATATCATGAACCACAGCAGAAGACAGTGGGCCTGCAATGACAGGCAACAGTGTCACTGCCAACCAGGGAGACTTGGGAAGTAGATTTGCTTGCCCCTAAGCGCACCACTTGGTGGTTAGCATTGTCCAATTCTGCCACCTCCTGCCAAGAGCCCTGACGTCAAACAGCCCTGGAATCAAACCTCCACTTTGCCACTTGGCTGGCGGCATAACTTTGGAAATGTTGTTTTGCTACTAGGTCTCCCTTTCCCTACTTATAAAATAAAAACAAACATAGCTACAGTATTTCACTGATTTCAGTATCACATGATACCATGTGTAAGGTACATACTATAGTTCGTTTCTGGCAAATAAATGTTAAGTTTAAGTAAAAGAAAAACATAAAGGAATAGCTGAGGAAGCCCCTTTTGGGATCAGAATCCTGCCACCCAATTCTAAGTGAAATTTAAGGTTTTTAGAAATACCAACCACTGAGAACATACATAGCACTGAAGCTATGGTGGGAAGACAAAGATTTTCAAGGTGGCTCAAAATTCAGTGGAAATGCAGGAGATAATATGCTTCCACCATCTGCTGTCTAGGTATACAATCTGCAGTAACCAGACCCAAAACCAAAAATGTGCCTCAGTATTGCATGAGGCTGAAGAAGCCTACACCAGAGGAAAATCAGGGGTTTTCTTGAAATCTGACTGCAGTTCAAGGGCACATTAACAACACAGTTCACCCCATGTAGGAAGCTTCCTCAGAGAACAGAAGCCACCGAATGAAAAAGATTTCAAAAATGATTTTCTTTTTGTCTCCCAGAGACACAGGTCTGAAATTCCCAGCACTCAGAACATGCCCATAACCATGTGTGTCACAGTGGCACCAAACCAGGGAAATTTGGCCAAAAACTGTTATTTCACACATCCTTGGAAGCAAGTCCAAATGATTCTCTTCTAGGACAGGGCTGCTTTCCAAAACTCAGGGGCGCTCCCCTTTTACCGCTTCCTGCTTAAAGTGGGGAAGCTCTCTATTGTAGCAGAGCTGCTACAGGAAGCCTCGGTGCACATGAAGCCCGAAATAGTGTTCGTCTACTTGTGCCATGGCCTCCTTTTTTATCTTATCCTGCACATATTTCCCCTGTGTAAGGAGACAGACGGTAATTGCAATGGCGTTTCACCTTCAGAGAAGAAAACTTTCATTACTGTTAGCTTACCTGCCTAGATTGGAAATTCATCTCAAACCCCTGCTACTATTTCTATTCTCTCAACTTTCCCCTCTTTATAATGTATACCAGAATCTCATTTTACCATTGTAATACTGAAATGGGCATGTCACGTGTTGTGCTGTATCCTGTCAGGTCTCAAATTGTGACCTTGACAGCAGAAAAACACAAGAGACCATTCATTTTGGATTTCTCAGAGAAATTCATCACCTTCAAACCAAGTTTTGCAGGATATTAATCTGGGGTCACTTAATAAAGTTAATAGAATATTAAGCACTAAGGGGATATCCAGCTCTCAAGTAACTAATTATGAAACTTTGAAACTATAAATGGTCAAAAACCTCAATATCAGAAGTTCAACTTCATCAGATAAATCTTTTTATCCCAAGACTATTTAAGACTTAATATTAAAAATATAACACAATCTGTATGATATTCTGTGATTTAAACCAGTGCTCACATAAATAAAGCTTTCGACCACAGCAGAAATACTCTGTATCCATGCAGGTTAATACTAGCAACACATACCCAGAGAGCACTTGAAACAAGGCCAGGGCAGCTAAACAGCTCAGTATTATTTTTATTTCATCAACTTCAATTTTACTTTTAAATGGACACCATCCAAAGCAAAACACAAAACTATACACATACACACTCATGCAAACACCCATCAAATTTGGAAGATTGAGTGCACCAAAAGAAATAAAAACAGAACCCAGCCAGGCCAGGCTTGGTGGACCACATTTCTAATCTGAGCTATTCAGTAGGTTAAGAGAAAAGGATCTCAAATTGAAGACCAGGCTGGGTAAATTTAGGGAAACCTTCATTCAAATTAAGAAAACCTGAAAGGGATTGGGAGGCTAAGGGGTGGCAGCGATCCAGCACTCTGGGATGGCAACAGGATGGTAAGTGCAAGTCTGGGCAACTTACTGAGACAGTGTCTCAAAAGAAAAAACAAAACACAAAAAGTGCTGGGGATACACAGTGATTTGATGCTGAGGCTCTGGGCTCAATTTGTAGTAGCATAAAAAAAGAAAAAGAAAATATATTCTTCATCGTTTTTCACACTTATTATAATTTTTTTATATGTTGAGAAAAATACAACATATACAGTATGATCAAAATCTATGGTGATGGTTTCCATTTTTAAACTGTTCGTATAAAAGACATAATGTCATCAATACCCCTCCAAATACTCTCCCTGCCTTCAAATATACATTCTATGTTCTTGCCACTTTCTGAAGTCATTTTAGTTTTCTTTTGTGTCTTTACAACATATGGTCAAAAACACAGTCAATGCTGCTGGTGAGCGCCACCCAGTAGGAAAATAGCGTCACAAACACATTACGGTGTTTTCTTGTCCGCTGGGTCTGGCACCATGTAACTTCTGAGTCTTCTACAAAGTCCAAATGACCACGAAACATAAACATGGGGTATCACTTCAGGACATGAAAGAAGTCACAAAGTGCAACAACTAAACACACTCATAAAACAAGGCTTTCTACTGGACATTGTGATGCACGCCTGTGACCTCAGCACTTGGGATGCTGAGTCAGGAGGGTCACCCCGAGTTCAAGGCCGGCCTAGGCTACACAGTGAGATCAAGGTCAGCTTGAATTTTAGAGTAAGATTGTCTCAAAAAAAGTTTTTAAAAACAAATAAATAAAACAAGGCTTCCAAAACTTCAGAATGTGTGAATGATGGGAAACATCTGAAGCACAGGAGACAATGTTGAGAGGGATTAATGGCCCTATGTCTCCTATTGTAATAAATTTTTTAACATTCTCCTTATTTTCCGATCATGTCACATAGTAAAATTAATTTCCTGTATCTACTTATTATTTTGTAACGGAGCTATGGGAATGACCCACTTGAGCTCGTTGCATCTGTGGCTCATGGTATGCATCTCTGGACAGCACTACTGTGAACCTAAGTGACACTTCCAGCAGTGGAGGAGTCCAGACATCGAGGACTCTAGGATGGACAGTTTTCCTGTTACAGAGATGACAGGCCACAAATATTAACACAAAATCCTAAAACCTTATCTGAAAGGGCTTTCCATGTCATTCAGTCTCCCCAGGGTAAAGGAAGGCGGCACACATTGTTACTCTCTACTAACATTTGTCACATAGCAGATTCCCATTCCTTTCCTCCTAAAGTCACTTTAGAATCATTAATTTATGCTTTTCAGTTCTGATCTGTTTTTGCTTCCGAAATCAATCATAACATGCTGTAAAGTGCATAGGAGGGACAACAATGTGCTGGGGAGGAAGGAACACTGCTTCCATGAGCTGACAGTCACTGCATGCAGTGACACAGAAAGAAGGAAACAGACGCACCCGGGGCACCCTTGGAGAAAGCCTTACCCACATGCAAGATTTCAGGTTTCTTAAAAAGAAATGAAATGACAGTTCCTTCACTTTTGAATGTGCAATAGAAATGGCACCTCTATGCTAGTGACTGCTAATGCTCAGACTTTTTACATCAAAAGGATGATTTGTAACTTTAAAATACAAATAGGATGCAGAAACCCAGACTGCCTCTATGTCTGCCATACTAACAATAGAGTTTTCAGGAATTAGCTGAATTCTCCAGGGTCACCAGAAACTAAAAGCTAGTTCCTATCGATTTAGCGTAACAAATTTGAAATCCAAATTGCTTCAAATTCCAAAACTTCAAATTTTCAGATGAGGGATATTTAACCTGTAAAATCTATGCAAATATTCCAAACTATGGAAATCCCAAAGTGAAAGACTTCTGGTGCCGAACATTTTGGATAAAGGATCCAGAACCTATACTGGAGAGTTGCCCAAGAACTCTCTCCTAGGCTATTGTGCTTTCCTGTGTCTGATGAATACTGTTCTAGACATCTATGTCCAGGTACAAATATTCGGTTTGCATGCTGACAGCCTCTGCTCCACAGAACAATGGCTACGTAAAACTGCTTCCACAGCCAAAGTAATCAAATCTATCTTGCTATACATTCCTACGAAACATCTCCCCAGTGTGAAAGTACATCTCTAACTTTCAAAAGCTCTGCACAACTCAACATCTAAACTGGGCATGGTGGTGCACGCCTGCAATCCCAGCACTCGGGGGCTGAGGCAGGAGGAGCCACAAGAGCTCAAGGCCAGCCTAAACTACATAGAGAGGCCCTATCTCAAAACCAATGAACAAAAAACCCTCAAAACCTAACACTGAGTATTTGCCACTTTGCTTTAGTAGATTCTGTTGATGAGATGTATTTTAAGAAGTCACATTCCCCTAACACTTTCTTTTCAGATTATTCCTTCAAGAAATTAAATTATATTAATGTGCCACCATGAAATTCAGCAAACTTGGGGCTGGGATTTAGCTCAGTGGCATAAGTACTTGCCTTGCAAGCACGCGGTCAGGAGTTTGATCCCTGGTACCAATTTAAAAAAAAAAAAAATCAGCAAACTTCAAAATGGTTGTCCAGGCTTTTCTTCTAAAATCATGCAGATTTTTGCAAGTAAAGTATACAGCTAATCTGTGTTTTCCAAAACTGCGTCTTTTTCCTTTACTCATAACACAGAGTGAAAAATGTAAGCAGATCTTCTGCTCAGTCTGTTTTTGATTTTTTTATCAGCTAAAGCTTGGCAGGTTAGCTCTGTAAGGAACAATCCTTTTCGGTGCTCTGTCTCTTCCATGGAGAATCCGATTTCACCCCATTTTCATGCTAATGCTGTGCTCCAGAAGTCTGGGCCCCTTTGTCCTCGTGGCTACCACTGCTGTAAATTATAAGAGGAACTGGCTTTGAGGTACTACAAGTCCTCTTACACATCAAGACAAAGGTTGCTGGTGCCTGCAGCCTGTAATATTACCCATTCCTGAGACAATTAGATCAAGGAGACACCATGCTGTGGTAGGGGGTGGTTTTTTGAATTCCCCAATGTGGTCATAGCAGTTGGGTTTTATTCTGAGTCAAAGACTGAGCCTCCTAATTTTCAAGAGTTGTTCCCCTCTACTTCCCTTTCTCCATCCATGGGGCACAGGGGTGGGGAAGCAAAGATGGGGTGGCATCACTACCTTCACCTCCTTATTTATTATTAACAGTGGCTCTCGATCCACTTTCCACCTGGAAATTAGCAGGTTTCAGAACTCACCAGGGCATATTCATTTCAGTGTATCTCTTCACTGCTGTGGGACTCTTTCCATTCAGCTGCTGGGCTGGGAAAAAACCCTTCTGCTCCCTATGACATTGGTCTCCAAATATTCAAGTAATCTTATGTTCGTTCAACTGTTCGTTCAACTGTTCGTTTAAGGCTGAAGCTTACCAGCCCCCTGGAGGCAGCGACTGAACTCCAGAGAGCAATGTGTGGAGGAAGAAAATGACAACCAGCATCTCCCCAGCACCTGTCGGGCGCCAGACAGTACCTAAACTTCCAGGCAACACTCACAGCATACAGGAGTCCAACAGAGGAAGAAGGCTGAGGCCACAGAGGTGGAGAGGGGTCTCAGGCTTCAGAGCAGGGGAAGGGGAAGCACGCGTCAAACCCAGAGCTCATTCAAAGCCCAAGTTGTTTGTGCTACCAAATACTGTCTCGTTTTTATACTGTTTTCTAAAATCTAAGTCCAGAGATACAGTTCAGTGGCACAGTGCCTGCCTGGCAAGAGTGAGGTCCTGAGTTTGATTTCAGTATCAAAAATAAAATAAAATAAAATGCAATACGATACAATAATGTTTCCTGCTGAAACAGGAAATATTAACCTGCATTTAATTCTTTTTATTGATGAAACAATTATTTCCTCTCTAAAAGTGATGAACACATTAAGGGGTTTGACAAATTTGCAACTGTAGCTGAATGCACACCGTTAACTCTGGGAGCCTAAACAAAAGAATCATGAATTTGAGCCCAGCATGGACAATTTAGCAACTTAATGTGATCCTGCCTCAAAAAATAAGCTAAAATTAAAATTTAAAAAGCCAGATGTGATAGCACTCACCAGCAATCCCAACAATCAGGAGGCTGAGGCATGATGTAGGCAAGTTCAAGAACGGCCTGAGCTACATAGCAAGCTCCCCATCTCAAAAACTTAAATAAACCAAAAAATAAGCAAAGAAATATACAAATAAAAACATAAATTAAAAAAGACCAGGGACACAGCTCAGTGTTAAGACCCTGAGTTTAATCACCAGTACCACCACAAAAGAAATGTATCTTGTTAGATTATCCCAATTCATTGTAAACAATAGTTACAATAACACAGAACTGCTATTAATGCAGAATCCTGTGATTAAGACACAGAAATGAGATCTAATAATAAAAGCTGACTCTGAAGAAATTTATAATTCCTATAAATATCAGCTACTGAGAGAAAATATTTTATAATTAAAACTATACATGTGGTAAAAGTTTACAGGGAGAAAGTGAGGGAATTTTATGGCCTCATAAAAATATGGGTCAGTGACAGAAAATAAAACTGAAATTATACCCTTTCCTCCATATCTGCTGTTATAGAAAATAACCTGGCACAAGTGGTCTTCAAAATGCTATCAAATGATGAAACACCAGTAGTGGTGCCGGACAGGTGCTGGGGAGATGCTGGTTGTCGTTTTCCTCCTCCACATATTGCTCTCTGGAGTTCAGTCACTGCCTCCAAGGGGCTGGTAAGCTCCAGCCAAACACACCAAAGCTCCACGGCTTTAGCAATAGCAAGTTTGATGTCCCTCTAAAATATAACCACAGAGGAGTTATAATGAAAAATAGTACGGCCACCATTGTTTAAATGAAAATAAGCATAGGCTGTTATGTTTTCTATAATCCACATTTAAGATTCTATCATTCTGCAGTTTATAAGCAGTAAAAGTAAATTCCTACTTTACAAAATGCATGTTCACCCAAGAATATGTGCAGAATTTCAATGTCTGCAAAAGAAAAATGGTTGGGTAAACTATGGTTATTCCAACTCAATGGGCCATAATGTAACTCATGAAATGCTTAACACGATGTTAAGAGGGGGAAAGAATGGGACATGAAAGAATGGGACATAAAATCCTATGTTGTCTTTCACTGTAATATAAAATATGTACTTAACGGGGAAATCCTGGAAGGTATTATGTGTAGTAGTATGGGTTTCATCATGGTGCTAGGAGTAGAAGAATCTTTTAAGAATTCCTTAACTCCATTATCATAATGAACATTTTTTTTTTTTGAGTGAGGGTTCTCTACACTACAGGCAGTAATGCTTATCTACCCAGTCATGTTCTACAGAAACAAAACAGAGCCACAAGTAATTTAAATCAGTAGCTACACAGAAAAAGTATAGGCAGATGATAGCAACTTCACTCTTTTTATTTAACCCAGTATATCCAAAATATTATCTTTTCTGAATGTAATCAGTTAAAAAAAAAAAATAAACTGGGGAGGCAGCTCAGTGATAGAGCACTTTACCAGCAGGTGCAAGACCCCAGGTTGGATCCCCACCACCACAAACAAACAAACAAACAAACAACAAACAAAACCTAAACTCTTTAAAACTACAATCTTAGAAACTGCAATTCAAACTAGCCACGTTTCAAGTGCTCAAAAGCCACAAGTGGTTACTGACTGTCACACTGGATAGTACAGGCTTAGATAATTTGGATCCTTCACCCCCTAAAACACTGTGATGTTAATAAAAAGCAGAAATGTGCAAGATAAATTACATACACATTCTCTCTACAGTGAGGAACTATCATATTCACTGGGAACCTTCCTCTTGCGGACACAAATAGTTTTCAAGTTGGCAACATGCTCTGGGGGCCAAAGGAGAAGGGCCTGAGATGGCGTTACCTTGTGTAGTTCTCTTTGTATCCAGAAATATCATCATTGGGAAAGCGCAGTCTTCGCTGCGACGGTGCCTCCAGATGCCAATAGTTGATACGGTTCAGGAACATTTTTGCCAGTTCAACTATTGTTTGCCTTTCTTTTGGTGGCAGGTGACTAAATTTGTATTGTACAAAGTTATTCACACCCTTAAAAAGAAGGAAGGTAATTTATTCGTGCAATCACACAATCATCTACTTCTTAACACCCACACAACCAGCACCCTTGTGACGAGCAGCAAAAGAACAGTCACTTTCCATTCACAAAAATCTCTTCCTTTTCTTTAGAAGAAAACAGCAATGCCAGGAGAGAATCTTGCCTAGATCACAGGCGATGAAAAGTGACAAGACAAGAAGACTGCGAATTGTCATTCTTTGCCACTTCAGACCTGAAGCATTAAAGAGAAAAATCAAAACCATGGGTGGAAGAGGTCAAATCCCTTAAAAAGTAAAATGTGTCTGTTCTGCAGAATGATTCTCTGCCTTACAGAATCCTAAATCACATATAATGTGGTTCTTGAATAGATATTATGCTTCTCTTTGATAAAATTTTAAACAAAAGACTGCTAGCATATATTCCAGACAATTAAACATCTAAAATTTAAGGCCATCTCCCACTGAAGTAAGCCACTAAAACTAAGCCCTTTATTATTGTTCTTTTGGTTTAGAAATCCTATCAGAAAGAAAAAATTTATTCAAAATTATGTTTTTTTAAAAAAAAAAAGCTGTGAATTAACTTTTCTACGCTCCTATCTCATCTACATTCACATAGAAAAACTTTTTTTTTTTTATGTTTTTGAGATAGGGTCTCACTATGCAGTTCAAACTGGCCTTGAGCTCACTCTGTAGCCCAGGTTGGTCCTAAACTTGTAACGATCCTCCTGCCTCAGCCTCTGAGTGCTGGGATTACAGGCATGCACTACCACACCCAGCAATACCACACCCAGCTAAACTTATTTAATAGTTTAAAATCAAGACGTAATTGTCTTCAAGAAAACAAAAACATGTTCATTTGTAAGGATCTCGTATCACGTCTTCTGTAGTCAGGTTCTTATCAAGAAATTCAGTCCAGACTGAGAATTATTTAGCCAAACAAAAGCTAAGCAGTGATGCTGCTGAGAGATTCTGACAATACCCAACAGGAACAGTCTATGTACTCTAACAGATTCCCCAATGGATGTTTTTTCCCAGGAATCATAATGTAGCAGAAAGTCAGTTTCTGGGTACAAACTCATTTCTTTTTTGCTTGACTTACAAAGGTCTTCACACTGCCCCTGCATTCCCTCACCTCAATGGCTTTTTCAGACAGTGCCAAACCAAGGACAGAGGCTCAATTTGAGAACATCAACAAGAAAAAGCACATGTCAGGCATTTCTACAAACTACATGCTCTGGTTATTTCTTTTCTTCCCCAAACACACAGTGAATTCTAAATGCACAACAATCATGAAAAACAAAAGTGAGATCATTATTAAAATAGGTCTAAGATGGGCATGGTGGCAGATGTCGGTAATCCCAATACTTGGGAGGCTGAGGCAAGGGGATCACTGTGAGTTCAAGACCAGCCTGCACTACATAGTGAGACTCTGACTCTTAAAAAATAAACAAATAAATAGATAAATTAGGTATGCATGTGTGATCCAAATGGGTCAAGAAAATTTCTACAAATCAGGTAAACATCTTGAGTTAGGTATGGAGTTTGGCAAAAAGATGAAAAGGATTCTTCACACTGGATGTAACTCGCTGGTACTTGGCCTAACATGCAAGAGGCCCAGGGTTTAACTCCCAATAGCCTCCCACAAAACAAAAATGATTTCTTCAGTCTTACATTTAAATAGCTTCTTTTTATCTTTTTACCTGTTCAATACTAGGTTTTTCAAAAGGGGGTTTCTTCTCCAAAGAGCCTTCAACCACAGGTTTTCCTCTTTGTAAAATAGATTTTCTCAAGAGCTGCAAAGAAATCAAGGAAAAAAAATTAATCTCTTTGAGTCTGTGTGTATGTCTGTCTCATACACACACACACACACACACACTAAGGGAAGTTACTGTGTTCTACTTACCTTCACTATATATACACAAGTCTCCCAGACACCCCGCTATGTAGGCCAGGATGGCCTTGAACTATGGATCCTCCAGCCTTAGCCTCTTGAGTGCTGGGATTACAGGCTTGCACCACCACACCCAGCTATATATAAACAACTACTTAATCATCAGCCTAACATGGTGATACGCACCTGTAATCCCAGCACTAGGGAGGCAGAGGCAGGAGGATCACATGTCCACAGTCAGTCTGGATTCTACATCGCAGGACATTGTCTCCAAAGCAAAATCAAACAGGCAAACTATCTGACAACACAAATGTGCCTGCCACAAGAAACTAGACCCCTTTCATGTTCCCAGAAGTCTAGAGCACCCAGGTGACCACCAAACAGACATCCCAAGAGACATGGTGCCCCCACTCACTTTCCCCTTCTTTCCCAGTACCAGTTTCCCAGACTCAGAGGCCTGCGTGCCGCATCATGTCCACTTAGGCCGCCACCGCAGGTGTGCTGAGCTCTGAAGAGGCTTATTAACCCCCTCACAAGTCAAGACCATCTAAGCTGCACAAGCAAGACCTCAAGAGGCAGCATCTGGAGTTTTTGGCTTCTGCACCCAGTTCTGGAGGGGGTGAGGGCGCCACGTCCGGCTGCGAAGGTGGCAAGAAAAAGCCCCCGAAGCAGCCCAAGAAACAGGCCAAGGAGATGGGCATGGAAGACAGAGTGTTCAAACAGAAGCAAAAAGAAGAGCAGAAAAACTTAAGCTAAAAACGAAGGCTGTGGAAAAGGGCCCCCTGGCACAGGTGGGATTAAGAAATCTGGCAAAAAATAAACCGTCCCTTGTGCCTAAGATAATGGTGACCCTGGATCCCATTCCTATCCCATTACCCGAATTCCTTGCCATAAACACCTTTTGACACCTATAACTAGAATGAAGTGTGTTCTTGGAGTCTGCTGTACATTTAAGAATAAAATTTTGTAAAAAAAGAGGTAACATCTACAGCACCATGTGTCCGAGGCATGATCTTGAGCCTGCTCCTTGGGAAGGAATTCGCAAGGCTCTGAGCTGGCAGCTCCACCACTGTGGTCTTTCTCTGCTCCCCGCACAGGTACAATGCAGGCCAAGTGTTCCGGCATCTCAATGCCCACAAAACAAAAACAAACCTCATGAGTCCCGCCACTGAAATTCAGAACCACAAAGAGAAAACAGGAACACATAGACACACTGACTACAAACTAACTGGAAAATAAATGTGATCCTGAAACTACTTACCTTCAACCTTTACTTTAATCTATAAATTTTACACGAGGGCCAGTTATGGGGTGGCCATGAGGTTAAATTTAAGTTACATCTTGACTTCGTTTCTCCACTTACTGAACTCCCAAGGTCGTGTATCTGTTTCCACAAAGCTGTGTCTTGTGAGGATGGAGCATGTATTATCCTTTCAACATATTATGCCCATCTTACAATAATAAATTTGCAATAAAAATAAGCAATGTATATACTTTGTAAGGAGATGTATTAAAAATTTATAAAATTTAAGTATAAATAATTTTGCTTGGTGATGGCACATGCCTATAATCCCAGCACTCGGGAGGCTGAGGCAGGAGGATCGTTGGGAGTTCAAGACCAGTCTGGGCTACAAAGTGAGCTCAAAGCCAGCCTGAACTGCACAGCAAAACCCTGTCTCAAAAAAACCAAATATATATATATATATATATATAAATAAATAAATTGCAGTAAACATATCCACGCTTTCTTTTGCCAGACACTCCAGAGTTGTTTGCCTTGTTTCGCTCAAGACAGGGTTTCACTGTGTTGGTTGGTTGGTATACATAGCCCTGAGCTCCCAGGCTGCAGTGATCCCGCTGCCTGATTCGTGACAGGTGCTGCTCTAAGAGCTGTAATTTACAGATTAGGAAACCTAGGCAGCAGCATAGCCAAGGTCACAGGTGGTGCATGACAGGGCCCAGCAGCATTAACAAGTACTAAGACCTGCTTCAGCTTTAGGAAGCAGCTTTTCCTTGAGTTTATTTTCACCACTCAAGACTAAAGTGTTTTAAATGCCACCAAAATATGTAATGCATCTTAACTAGATTATTGAAAAATGGCACTCAGGAGCTACCTTTCAAAAGTGAAGAAATAAGCAATGTAGAACTTCTTCATCCAGAAACAGGGAACAGGGCAGAGTGCTGAACACTGTCAACTGAGTTTCCCCAGGCAGATACATTTGCACTGTTATTTAAAGAGTCAGGAGGTAAGAAACTGGGAGAAAATGAACTTGAAAGCAGAGAAAGAAAAAACCAAACAGCAGAGCCGTGCTTTGTGGCCGTTTGGTTGGATATAAAAGCAAGAGGCTGAGGGCACGGAAACCTTGACGCCACCTTTGAGTCCAGCAGGGCGCCGGGCAGCTGCAGGCAGCGCAGGTCCAAGACAAATAATTGCTGCAGTCACGCAGACCTTGTTTTCCTTCAGCTCAAGGCTCCGTCCAAAGAAGCTCCGCACAGGAAGAACCTGCCAGGGCTCCATCTGGACAGTTCGGGCCTCGTGGCCACACCAACAAATGGGCACCTAGACTGCTCTCTGCACTGCCCACGGTGACCCGACCTGGCGGTGCGTTCACATGGTCACTCGTTCGTTCATTCATTCGTTCACTTTCTCCTTTCCCTTGCCCTCTCCATGTTTGTTTAAAATTAGTATCTCAATAACATCCCAACTCTAAAAAAACAATTCTCCCTCCTACTCATCTCCTATCCAATCAAATACTCCCATCAGTACAATTTAAAGGGAAAAGTTAAGACAAATACAGAAGAATCTAATAGAAAAAAATAAAGGAGGCCGGGGATTTAGCTCAGTGGCACAAGCGCCTGCCTGGCAAGCTTAAGGTCTTGAGTTCAATCCCCAGTACCAAAAAGGAAAAATATATATATATATATATATATATATATATATATGGCAAAATTTAGGGAATGTTACATGAAGTGATAATAAGATTTTCAAAGTCTTAAAAGCTAAAGATCAGCCAGAGATATAGCTCAGTGGCAAAAGTGCCCAGCTAGCAAGCATGAGACTTTGAGTTCAATTTCTGGTACAAAAAATACATGCATACATATGTGCTAAAGAGCTATTAAAAGTAAAAGTGTATTAATTTTAAGAAATTAATAAAACAGCCAGGTGTGGTGGTGCACACCTGTAATCCTGGCACTTGGGAGGCTGAAGCAGGAGGATCGCTGTGAGTTCAAGGCCTGCCTGCGCTATACAGTGTACTCAAGGCCAGACTGAACTGCATAGACCCTGTCACAAAAAAGTCTATAACAAAGGAGAAAAAATGATAGATGAGTAAGTTCAGAAACAGAAAACAGCTACACAGGACCAAGCATGACATGATGGTGCATACCTATAATCCTAGCCTCTAGGAGGCTGAGGCAGGAGGATCAAAATCCGAATCCAGACTAGGTAATTCATACACTTCGTAAGACTTTGTCTCAATATTTAAAGAGAGATACAGAGGGAGAGGGAGAGGGAGGGGGACAGGAGGGAGGGAAAGGGGGGAAGCAGGAGGGAGGGGAGAAAGGGGCAGGAGGGAGGGGGAGAAGAGAAGGAGAGATACAAAGAGAGACACAGAGAAAGGAGACAGACACAGAGACAGACAGAAGGAGAGCAAAAAAGAAAGGGCGAGCAGGCAGTGAAACCCCAAGGTCCTGCATTCAACCCCTAAAAGAAAAAAAGCTACAGGAATTGGGTACAAAATTTGCACTACGGTTCCTAATGGTTCAGGGGTGAATGCTTAATCTCCAACTAGACAGAGAAAGACACAGACTGACTGACTGACCAAATGACTGACCGCAGTGTCTACTACAAAAAGAAGCATATTTGTCTGGCTGTAAACTTTCGTTGTTGCTGTGGCTGTAACTTGTTTCATTGGTGCATTTTAGAGTGCACGATGGTCACAGTACATGTGCATCTTGCTTCTTTTCTGTTTCCATTGCCTTTCCCTCTCTTCTTCTCCTCTAGGTTTTGAGTATTTGTTTAACACCCTTCTAAGGTCTCACAAGGTCTAATCAACACTGCCCTCAATAGCAGCTTTGCTATTTTGTTTGAATTCTACTCCTGCTGGCCTCCTTTGTGAATCTATTTCTGGCAACCTGAAGTTTTTCTGTCCTCTCTCACCAGTTTCCTCCCGCAGCTGTTAGTCCTGACCAGGAACAGAAACTCACACAGACCTTGGAAAGAAGGACCACAGGGAGGCAGCTACAGGGCAGGGCGGCAACGCTTGGTGATTCCCGGCAGCAGGACACAGACAGCAGTGGGCAAAACACTAAAGCTAGTTTGAAAGTCCTGGGCATAGTAAAGCGTGCCAGAATTCCAGCGCTCTGGGAGGCCATGGCAAGAGCCCTGCCAGGTTGAGCCTCCTTTAAACAACTTAATGACTTAGAAAGACCCTGTCTTAAAAATAAAAAATAATCACCAGGCAGGGGGCACACACCAGCAATCCCAGCACTTGGGAAGTTGAGGCAGAAGGATCAGCACAAGTTCAAGACCAGCCTGGAGTATGTAGTGAATTTAAGGCCAGCCTGAAAACACAGCAAGACCCTATCTCAGAAGACCAAAAATAGTAATAACAAATAAATAAAGGGCTGAGGATGCAGCTTAGTGCAAAGGCTCTGGGTT
>PVLA01017783.1:0-16267 GCA_004027455.1 Hydrochoerus hydrochaeris
CCTTCTCCCCTCTCCCCTTCTCTCCTCTCCCCTTCTCCCCTGGCCTCTGCCTGCTTCCCTCTCCTTCCTGCTGCACCCAGTCCTCTGTCCCCTGGGCTGTCCTGAAAGGGGTCACGGTGGGGTTCCTCTGCCTGCTGGCTTGGTCCTCTGCGTACCTGCAAGAGCGCAGGTGTGGAAAGCCCTTTGGCTGACCCATGGCTCATGCTGGCATCCAGTGGCTCCTGCGTCTGGGTGACAGGATGATGCATCGCCTTCTCTCAGCCACCCCGTGAGGCAGCTGCTGGGTCAGTTCTGCATCTCTGTTTCTCCTGCAGACCGGGGCTCCTGGAGGGCTCTGATAACTGCCTTAGCGGGAGAATGTCCGAAGGAGCACTGCAGAATTTGACTGTCAGCTTAACCCAAGTTTGGGAACTTTTCAGGAAATATTGAATATATCATTAAATATAAAATCGG
Source organism: Hydrochoerus hydrochaeris (assembly GCA_004027455.1). NCBI lineage: Eukaryota > Metazoa > Chordata > Mammalia > Rodentia > Hydrochaeridae > Hydrochoerus > Hydrochoerus hydrochaeris. The sequence continues at coordinate 454 of PVLA01017783.1, forward strand.
TGTTACTTGGCTTCTTAAAAATGCCAGAACTGCTCAAGGCTGGGGTGGCATTTCTGTATGGTCACTGGCTGTCTTGTTTTCTGGCCTGTTCTCTCTGTGCCTCTGCCTGTGTGACTGGGGGAAGGTGGTGGTGTATCATTGTGCTGGTGAGGTGTGGCTGTTTCTGAGACATCGAAGTTCTCTTCTCATCACTCGCCTTTGCAGGTGGTGAGGTCTCCATTACTGGGTGTAACCAAGTGAGTTGGCCAAGAAAACCTCCTGGAAGATATCAATTTAAATACTTATGACTGTAGGACTTACATACAGGAATGAGCTTTTGGGGTTTTTACCTCTGATGACTCTCACACAGGGTGATTGCTGGAGAGGATGGGGTGGGGTTGGCCTAAGCTCTCCCCAGCCTTTCCTTCCCCAAAGCAACTGAAGGTGCTCCCAAGACCGCTCCTTCCAGGAGCGCATCTCTGTGTGTCACAGAGATGCGCCAGCTCCCTCCTGGTGCCTTTGGAAGAGATGGCGCCCTCCTGGGCTGCTCCACCACTGGGGCCGGAGACCTGCAGCCCGAGGCCCCGGCCAGCCACTTGTCTGCCACTGCTCCAAGCTGCAAAGGCAGAACTGGAAAGTTGCGACAGAGACCAACGGCCACGAGCCTGGAAAGGTCGCCAGCTCCTTGTTTATGAGGAACAGTGTCCTTGCTCTGTGCAGTGAGACCGAAAATTACAACGAGAGGATGAAGGTTTAAATTACAAGATTATCACAGTAACAGATCTACGGCCACTAATCTCCCTTAAAATCCCCCCTGCGCGTCACACGCACTCGTCCTGTGGTCCTCGCCTCTTCCCGCAGCAGCTCTGGAGTCTTCTTTGCTCAGTGTCTTTAGCTGTGCTATAGTGACCACCTCCATGTCCTGGATTCAAATTATTCACTTTTCATGGTTGGTATGACTTTGGGGAGGGCCTGGAAGTCACATGGTGCCAAATCCGGTGACAAAGGAGGAAGAGGGCGCAGCTTTCACCACGCTGCTGATCACAGGCATCAAAGGGGACAAGAGGGACGGGGGAGCGGGGCGGGGCCGGGGAGGGTTTTGAGGGTCACTGGCAGCAATGTGTCTTTCACTGTGTGTCTTTCACGGTAATTCACTTAAAAAACGTATTCATCACACAGATTCAGCACCCTTGTAGGATGAAAAGATTCTGGAGAAAGCCTGGAAATACGGGCTGACCCTGTGACCTTCAGCAATTCTTTGCCTAGATGGAGGCCGCGGAGAACGGAAACAAATGCAAGCTCAAGGCTGTCCAGGGTTTTGCACCAGCGCCACGCCCAGAGCCAGAGGCAGAAACCACGGGCGAGCAAAATGTTCCAGCTCTACACTGCAGTGCGTCAGCCACAGAAAGGGAGAAGTGCCGAGTCATGGAAGTAGGGGACCAGCCATGACGCAGCGTGTGGTGACCTTCATAGGAAACGTCCAGAACCGGGGAACAACAGAGGCCCAGGAAGCAGACTGGGGGAGGCCGGAGGTGAGGGTGGCTGGGGAGGCGGGCGGGCGGGGCTGCTGACGGGTCTGGGTTTTACTCTGAGCTGATAGAGGTGTTGTTCCCACAACCTTACCAATGCCTCAAGGCCATCAGATTGTTGGCTTTAAAGTAACTGGTCCTGGAAGAGACTGAGGAAGGCTTCACGGAGCAGGCAGTATTTCAGCTGGACATGGAAGACCGGGTGGGAAGAGCAGAGGACTATGCTGGGGGCAGAGATGTTTGTGAGCCTAAAAGAAGGAAGTGCTCCTTCCTGGTAGGCAGCCGTAGTGCGAGCAAGTGGTGGGCGAGCCAGGCAGAGCCAGTCAGGGTCTCCTGTGAGCCTACGGGCGGGCGCTCGGAGAGAATCAAGCATCCCACCCCCCACCCCATTACCAACTGGAGCCAGAGGTCTGAGCGTCTCTTGGGAGGATGACCGTACACAGCACAGCAAATGGGGGGGTTTCCTTCTGTCTTCTCGTTGAAGGCCAGTATTGTTTGCACTATTTTGCTTTGTTCTGATTAATTGTTTTACTCTATTCAATACTCTGTTTTATAGTGTTCTGTTTTTGGTTTGATTTTATTATACCTGATTGAATGGCCAACTATTGTGAAGATAATGAGATACACTATGGTACCTATTACTGTTATCCCAGTAACCTGCTGTGAAGTTCTGTACCAAATTCTCTGCATTGTCTCGATTGGCTTTGTTCTGTCTTGTTCTGTTGTATTTTACTACCTTCAAAATAAAAAAAAAATTGCTTTTGTGTTATGTCACTTTCATCTCCTTTTACAAAGTACTGCTGACACTAGCAGAGTGACATGCGGGGGTCACCCACGGCCTTGCAAGTGCCTGTATCCATACGAAATAATTTGGGGCAGGTCAGGACTCTAGCACATCTTTTTTGTTGTTTTTTGTAATGGTTAGCGGGATAAACACGGTTCACTCCACAGCAACAAAAAACACAAATCATCAGGGTGTGGTGGAAAGTAGTTTTCCTTTCCCTCTGGCCCTAGCCATGGCCTTCCTGGGGTGGATTTTCCCACTGCCCCTGTTGTCAGGTTTGGTCACTTGCCTTGTGCTGGCTGAAGGCCTGCGAGCTGATGGGACAGAGGTCTCTCCTATGCTGTGTGGTTTGGCTTTGCTCCTGGTGCCCCTGCCGTTTATCTGAGAGGAACTCACCCAGGTAGTGGCTGGCAGGTGGGCTCCGTCCCAGAAGCAGAGGCAACTGGGTCTGATCTGCAGTCCAGAGTCCCAGAAGCCCCCAGTCAACCTGTGGAAATAGGCTGAGCAAAAAGCGTGTGTTTGTTGTTTTAAGCCTGGGAATTTGAGACCGTTTGTTACACAGCATCACTGCAACAGGTGCTGACTGATGCAGCAGAGACCTCTGTTAAACTGTGAAATGACAGAGGATTATACCGTAGTAGACTCACTTTGGATCACTGTCTACTCTAACACTTATTTCACAGATGAAGAAGCCAAGTACTTAGAGGTTACTTGACTTACCCAGAGTCCCAGAGCAATGGCAACGAAGCAGAATTCTGTTCTCTTTGTGAGGTGTGATTATTGACGAGGCTGGGGTAGAGATGGAAAGGAAATGGAAATGAATTTGAAAAATTTCTTCCCTTCAGTGTCGGCTGCTGCACCTGGTCAAGGCCTGTGAAAGGGAGATTATGAAGCAACGAATGATACAAATGTGAATTTTGTCTTTTGGTTCTTTTTCCTTAGAGGAAGACAGGAGCATGAAATGGGTCAGCTCAGGGCTGATGGAGCAACAGGAGGGTGAAACCAGGGAGAGGACAGGGCAAAGGGCCCACAACAGAGCCAGGGAAATGTAGAAGAAAAGACTCCATAGCAGGGAAAGAAAACTGCATGAGAAAGGAGGAGGAAGTGGAGACTGGGAAGGAAATACAGCCGCTGGCAGAGACTGGCCTTGTATAAACTCAACCCGTGAGTCAGCTACTGGTGGGCAGTCCAACAGCCCCAGCCCTGTTGGTTCAAGGGCAGCGTTCAGGAAAACGCCACCTGGCCTTCAAGTCACTTTGAGCAACAATTGTCCTCCAGAAGTCACAGCCCTGCTGGAGCCAAAAACAGCAGATTCCACACTGGATGGTCCCAGGCCAAGGGTTAGGAGGTCCAGATGCAGCTCACAGCGCACGCGGACTCAAAAACAATCCTTTCGGCCAGCCAGGTGCAGTGCGTGGGCGAGGAGGGGTTTCAGGGTGCGGGAAGTTTCCAGCAGTTCAGCAAGGAGGGACCGCTAGATTTTAGTGACCAGAGCGTTTTTGGCAGCAGCCTTTGTGTGCCCAGATACACTGTCCTGGGGGCCGGCTGGCTCCGTTGTAGCACCTCACACACGGTGGAAACGCACTGCTGCGTGCTCAAAAATGGTTAAGAATTTCAAGATGGCAGCGCCAGTGATTTGATCACTTAGGGCCTGCTGAGCGCAGGGCCCTGTGTAATTCCTGGGTCACATCCTGGAAACTTGTCCTGCTTGTCCCAGATGGTCTAGAATGATGACAGATTCAGACGAAGGGGCACCTGCTGCGTATTACATTTTGAATCAAGATGTGTCACGTACTCGGGGACAATAGGAATACATTATCTGCCTAGAAAATGCCAGAATCAGGCCCCTACCGGGGCAGTTACGTTTGGGTCCCTCACGGTGGAAGCAACCAGCATTGCTCCGAGAGCCGAAAATGAACTGTCTTTTGGTCCAGCCTCATGGAAATTCTCAGGCCACCTTGTGGCACCCAGTGTGTGCCTCACCCAGGGATTTCAACGCACTCCAAACACGCTGTCTCTCTAGGTTGCTAGGAAACACACACGATGCCAGCTGAAGCTGAATTTCAGATAGGTAACAGATTTCTAGCATGTCTTACACACTCTACGGGACACACTTACCCTAAAAAAGGATGTGTTATGTATTTGAAATTCAAATTGGACTAGGCATCTTCTGCTCTTCTTTGTCAACTCCTACACCTCTATGTTAAATACCTTCTTAAGGTGCTGGGACTATCACTTGTGGCCACCAAATCTCGGACGCAGATTGGGAAACCAAGCTGGGCCGGCTTGTCGGAGAGGTAGAGCTAAGCCAGGTGTGGGACCTTCCCGGGTGCAGGTTGGCGTGCGAGTCCTGGGGCTGCCGTTGTGATGTACCAACAGAATCTTATTCTCTCAAGTTCTGGAGGACAGAGGTCTCCAGCAATGGTGTTGGTGGAACTGAGCCCCCGCTGGTGGGATGTGACCGGGCTTGTGTCCTTGGCAGGGCCAGCAGAATCCCAGTCTTCTCGTGGGTTCTCTGTGCCTCCCCTGGTGGTTCTCTCTGTGTGAACCTGGGACACCAGCCAGTGGCTTCAGCCCATTCTGGTGACCTCGTATTTACTTGATGGCCCCTGCAAGGACTCCGTCTCCAAGTGAGGTCATGTTCTGAGATGTTAGGGTTTAGGACTTGAACTTGGCTTCTCTAGGGACACAATTCAAACCATAAACACAGGCGCAGGACAGTCAAGGGTCTTTTTTGCTTTTTATTTTTTGTGGGATGACCTGTCTGTGCCTAGTCTTTATGTGATCAGCCTTAACTGATAACAATTTGTAGGAGTGACAGTCACAGCAAACCAAGAGACCTCAGGTTACAGACGGGCAGCTCATCAGAGGACACACTGTGGGCAAAACCAGAGCCATCCACGGAGAGGTGGCCACGTGTCTGTCTAGCTCTCCAGCCATTGAGGGGACATGTGGAAATTTCTGAACGGGAGGGAGCAGATGCGCTCCTTCTGCAAAGCAAACATTCCTGGAAACACTTGCTTCATGCAGGCAGCCCACGCGCTCTGCACAAATATTACACAAGCAGCCTTAGGTTTGGAAATCGAGGGGGGACAGTCTTTGCAAAATCCTTCAGAGACATCTAGCCAGTGTTTACCTCAGTCTTGAAGCCTGAAACAAACACCCTTCCATTTCCGCAGTTTCTGCCAAGAAGAAAGATGTTTTCAGCTGGCAGGGGTAGAAGAAGGTATCGCTAGGAAAAAAAAGCTACTGACTGGGTTCTGATAATTGGCAAGCTCAGCCTAGCACCCTACCCATTTTAGTGCTTTTATCAGAAACTGGGTAATAGCAGGTCTGGACAATATCTTGTTGAGCGGCTTGAGTAACTTTAATAAGGATGAAAGTCTGACACCTGGAATTGGCTGGGTTAAATACAAAGCCAACGATAATACTCAAAAAGAAGCCTTGGCCATTGTGCGGGACGATTTGTGATAGACAAATACTTGGTTTCATATAAATATGTACAAATATTTCATATCAATCAGAAATCAATAAAAAAATCGAGCTTCGATCAGCACTTCTTCTTGCTTTCCAGTGAGAACAGTGGATAAGAGCCTCTAGCGGGCTGAGAAATAGAAGCTTCGAGGGTGAGACCCACAGTGCTACAATCTTCTCTTGGCCAGGTTTTTATTTTTGTTTTATTATCAGTACCGGGGATCGAACTCAAGACTGCATGCTTGTAAGGCAGGCACTTATGCCACTGAGCTAAATCCCCAGCCAGATAAAATTGTCTCTAAGAGTTTTCCTGATTTACAGCTATCAAGCCTGGGGCCTCACGCGGAGTGGCGGCACCGTCCGGCAGGCACACGCTGTGCTTTTAGAATGTCACATAGTCTTACGGTCACAGTCTAGAGAGTGAGGAGGAGCCAGGGACATGAGCTTTGAATGAATAGCACAGTTAACCCAATACATCCAAGCTCTCACCATCTCTCCGCACGGTCAACGCAGAAGTGACTTGTGAGGCATTTTACACGCTTTGTTTCACTCCACGCCCTTGGAGCTGGTGTGTGTTTCGTGCATACAGCGCGTTCTTCACGTCCCAGGTGCCCGGAGGCTGCAGTCCTCAGTGGCCAGTGGGTTCTCTGGGCAGCTTCTGCCGTCCCCTTCTGCAATCTGGAAGAGGAGGACGGAGAGGGAGAAGAGAGTGAGGGAGTCGGAGGAGGGGTGGGAGGGAGGAGGAGGAAGTCTGGTGGTCCGGCTCAGGCCTCTTGGGGTCTCTGTCTGCCTGTGGATGTTTGTTGGGCCTGGTGCAGAACTCGAGGGGAAGGAACATACGCAGATACCATATGGAGATGCGGGAGTGATAATCTCCAAGCAGGAAATCTAAGAAATTCCCCAGTTAAGATTTTACCAGAAAGATCAAATCATCCTCAGGCAGTGGAGCTAAAAGAGGAAAAACAAAGTAAGACAAAACAAAACAAAACCAGGAAGAAACTCAAGAGATTATGGAGAAAATATCCAGTGGGATCCTTCCAGGGTGGAGAGGCTTCCACGGAGGTGGAGAAGGTCTGAATATTCTGGAACTTTCTAGGCTGGTAGGTGACATAAGATCTGCTTGTAGCCCCACATACAATCCTTTCATGTGGGTTTCAAGAAAGGTGCCTAAGAAGGAAATGAATATGAATTCCTGGCTCACAGATACTCTCCTGGAAACCAGGTCCCTGGCTTGAAGGAGGTGGTGGACTCTGGCCTCTGAGGAAGTACTTGTCAAGATAACCCGGTGCATTCCACCACGCTGAGGGTCTGAGGGACGAACTCTGCTTTCCTGTGGAGAAAAGGGACAAAGAGCGTGTGGAATCCCAACCTCTTATCTTTCACCAGGACACACGAAAGGAAATGTCTAAATTGTCTCATGAACAGAAGTTTCTAGAACAATGGGTGCCTATTAATAGGCACCAGGCTTTGGTTCCTGTGGGGACATTCAGGAAGTCATGTATGTGTTATTATTGAACTTTTTCAATCTTTTTTACTGGTGAATGGAATTCTGGGAGAATAGGTAAATAAGGGTACACTCACCACGTCACGCTCCATGTGAGCTGTAAGAGCTCAGACGGCCCATGGGGTGGCACTAGCCCTCTGGGATTTGGTTCCTTACCTCCGTGCTCTAGACTCAAGGGTGTCATTTCAATGGTGGCTCCTTCATCTACTCATAAAATTAGGATAATGTCTGTTTCCCTGAGCTATCCAAGTTGGAAAATCAGCGTGCAGAATAAATACTTATCTTGCACATATTGGCAGGAGGCATACTGATTTGTGTAGCTTGGATCTTGCTGAATTGATGTTTTTCTTACCTTTTTTTCTCTCCTATTGTATCATCCGCATTTTCCCTGTCACTGAAAATCGTTTGTAGGCTTGATTTTTAAAAACTTTAGTATGGAGGTTTAAAAGCACATTGCAAATTAGAGAGCAGCTGTTTTTATCATGAATCTGGTATACTGGCCACTCAAGTTTCCATAATACTGTACATAGCCAATCTGGCTTCATTTTAATTTTTATTATAATTATTAACACATGTTAATTGTACAAGTTTCACTGTCACATTTCCAAACATGTGCATATCCTGCATCTTGTGTCTTTTAAATTCCCACTCCTGCCAGATACTGTCTTTGGAAACAGTTTCAATGAATCATATAATTATACCGCTGAAGACTTCAGTATGTAGTATCTGAGAGATAAGGAACAAATAATTGGTGGACTGGAGATTTGGCCCGCGGTAGAGTGCTCGCCTAGCGTGCAGAGACCCAGAGCCGGATCAAAACAAAACCAAACCAGGAAACCATTTATTTTCATGCAAAAATGATACTTTTTAGTGTTGCTAAATGTCTTATGAATTTTATTTTTTGAGACTTTTTATTGGGATCCAAACAAGTTTGTTTCACTTAGATTTGTTCTCATATCTTTCTTTCACTGTATTACATTTATTTGTTGAAGAAATCCATGTATTTGCTGTGTAATTTCACACACGCATGCACACACCTGCGTGTGCACACGGAATGACCAAAAGATATATATAGTGAGTGTTTAAATTAAAGAAAACTTATCCCTATAAAACGCACACTGCCAAGGGTGATGGGGTGGGTGTGTTCTAAGGGGAGGGAAGGCTTCGGGGGACTTTCGGGGATGGATGGCAGCGTGTCATGTACGGTAATATGTCAGGTTAATTCAATCGTTCACCGTATTTTATGACCACCCCTCACCGGTGAAACACTGACAGCAGTTTCTGTCAAATAAAAGCATCGCAGTGTGTCATCATTTACCTTATTCACTGGGTCCGGGGCCCTGCCACTGCTGGCTCTGCTTCCAAGTGCCAGTGACCGTGGGAGGGAAGTGGTGCGTAATTACACCCAGAGACCCCCGGCGAGGGCTGCAGAGCTGCTTCAGAAGGAGGTGGGAGGAGGGTGTGTGGGCTGCGGGTGAGGGGGGCCGGGGGGGGGGGAGTTAAAGGCAGTGTGTCTTTTACTAGAATAAGTTTAAAAAATATGACTATTCATTGTACGTTATATATGTAAATGGTATGATACACACACACATATGCAGGGTGTGCTCAGAATGTGTGTGTGTGTGTGTGTGTGTGCGTGTGCGCGTGTGTGTGAGCTATGGCTGAAGCACCCCCCACCCCCCGCCCGGTCTAACGTGTCTCTGTCTTTTGTTTTTCCTGTTCTTTGGTAGGTAAATCAGAAAGGCTGATCACACTCAAGTTCAGGTTCGGAGGGATGTCAAGGTGACTTTGCCCATGTCACCAGGCTGTCCCATCGGGACTCAGCATCAGGCTGTCTGCTCTCGTGGCTCCACAGCCTGCGGCTCTGGGTCGTTGCGTCTGCTTGGGAATGGGGTCCTCTTCCCCACCCAGTCCTTATGGAGGCCTCTGTAGCTCTGAAGGTGAAGCCCGATGGAAGCCCGACCCTGTTTCTGTCTCGGTCCCCTACAGCGCTGCGGTCCGCCACTACCTTCCCCGGTCAGTGCTCAGCGGTTCAGTGTCATCAGGAGCCCTGGAGGTGACGGTTTCCCATGCTCTTCTCACACATTTCACCGAGTGAGAGTTCGGTGCGATGGGCCCTCGGTGTCTCTGGCCACGCCCCCGTCGGCCCTCTCCAGGGACACTACCATCATCCCACTTCCCCTGATGAGAGAGGAAAGCCACTCCAGGTGGACTCTGTCCACAGTCAGTGCTGCTGACTCTCAGCTCTGCAGCCAGGTTTGTTTCTGTTTTCCGGGTCCCGGGGACTGAACCCAGGGTCTTCAGACTGAGCTTCGTGACCAGACTTTTTTTTTTTTTTCTATTCGAGACAGTATCTCACTAAGTTGCTAAGTTGTCTGGCTGGGTTTGAACTTGGGATCCTCCTGCTTCAGCCTCCCAGAGGATGACAAGCGTGGCCCTGGGCGTGGCTCCTTTCCAGTCCTCACATTCGTGGTGCCCTACTTCTGGATCTAGTTAAAGAATCTTTCCAGATGCCTCTCATGAGTCAGAGTGGGAACACATGTACATTCCCTGAAGCCCGAATCCCTCCAACCTGCTGCAGAGGCTGCTTCTCCTCCCATGACCCCAATCTTCACAGCTCGAGGTGTCACTCCAGGACCTTTCTGGGCCTTTCTGACCAGCTCTGGGCTGCAGCTGAGGCCCCGTGTGGCCCTGGCACCAGCTTCACCTGGGGCTGCCTCACAGCTGCAGAGCACATCCATGGGGCACAGACCATGCCCTGTGCCAGCACGGCCGTTGCCGTAGGACTGAGGGACAGTACTGGACAGTGGGCGTGGGGTGTGGAGCACAGTCCCCCAAAGTCCAGTGTCTGGAGAGAGCCTGGGTCCAGTGCACTGGTAATGCATGAATCACAGAGGCATGGAGGCAGAGACCGGGAGAGTCAGTCTGTGTGCTGCATGTGGCTGTGGCCCTGCTGCTGCGGTGGCCGGGAGCTAAGGGAGGACGATGACCACGTCTCCTGGGGAGGAGGAGGACTGCGGCCCATGTGGGACCTCTCCACGTCCCCAGTCTTTGTGTCCCCAGCAGTGAGCAGCTCTGTGGAGGGGTAAGCGAGTGGCTATCACCACCCGAGAGTCCCCAGCCTCTAGTCTCACCTGTCTGTGCTGCTTCCGGCGGTGTCCTCTGTTCCAGCGCGGGCAGGAAGGAGTAAAGACTCCCCTGCATCTCTTCCTGTGGGCTTCTGAGAGAGGGTGGTGGCGGAGGGGCACTGTAGTCCCCTAGGTGTCCCTGTCTGGGGGAGCAGAGGGTCCGTTGCTGGGAGCCTGTCTCCTGTGTCCTACCTGAGCAGCACTGTGCGCTGGCTGCAGGGCTGTGGGAAAGAGGACACGCAGTCCGGTACCTCTGGGCTTGGTCCTTCTGAGGAGGAGGTGACAACCACAGAGGCCAGCAGTGAGGCCCTACTCGTGGCTGCTCACTGGATCCCTTGTTGCAGGAGCTGGTGGTGCTTTCAGATGACAGAGGCCCTGCAAGAGTGGATGCCAGCATATCTGAAGGCCACAGAGATGCCAGGCTTGGGGTCATCTCAGAGTGGTGGGCACCAGCTGCTCTCATTTGCTCTCTGTCCACCCTTTGTTTCCCTCAGAGGATGAGGGTGTGACAGCCTGCACTGGCCACCGAGCAATGGCCTTGTTGGCTCTCCAGCTTCTGAAGGGAGCTTGGCTGTAGAGGAGCCATCAACCCATCTGCCAACCCACTGCGGACATCTGTCCACTCCAGCTATGCCCATCAGAGCTCAGGCTTCAGCCTGTTCTGAGCCAGATGCCTTGGGGAGAGTGTGGTGGTCCTAGAAGGACACACTGACCATGGGCTTCCCAACTGGGAAAACCAAACCGAAGGTTCTGAAGGCCTAACTCAGGAGGGAGCTCCTGCAGGCAGGGAGGCGGGGGGTCTGCAGTAGCCCATTCCCACCAGGCCTTCCTCCACGTTTCTGTGGCTGTTGTGGAGCTTCTGGAGCATGTGTGTCTTGGGGACAATTTGTGCCATCTCTTACCATCCACAAAGTTGGGTCTGGTTCCCAGGGGTCATAAACACCAAGCCTTCCTTGGGGAACTGACAAGTGTGCCCAAAGCTGCCAAGGAACCAGACCTGCTGACACCTCGATTTTATCCCTCACTTCCCCAGGGCAGATTTCTGACCTCCAGAACTGTGAGAGAGAAAGTTTATGTTGTATTGAGCAACTAGCGTTGTGGTAGCTCATTGCCATGGCAACAGGAAACCCATACACCTGGTAGGGAGAGAAGGGGGTTCACCAGGATCCCATGTCTGCAATTGGCCAGAGCTGGTGGCAACCGGTCAGTGCTACTGACAGGGGCCGCGGTCCTGGGGTTTTGTTTGTGGGACGCACACAGGGTGGAGTGGGCTGGACTGGGTGCGACTGGAGCATCTCTCGGGAGGTTTCCAGAGGAAGGGTGCGGGCTTGGCCTCCACGCTGCTGAGGGTTTTGCCAGGCGCTGAAGGGCAGCCGCGGAGGGAAGGGGGGTAACAGCCTCTGCTGCCTGCAGCTCCACGCGAGCAGCCCCGGCTTCAGGGCCCTGCCTGCCTGGCCTGCACTGGCCGCTGTCCCCTCTTCCTTCCCAATATTCCTTTCGTCTCCCGCTTGGCGCCTCCTCTTTTGCCCAGTGAATTTTGGGTTTTCATGGGAAGAGCAAAAACAATTGTTGGTGAGATTTCTGGGCAAATTAAAAACTTAGTAAGACTCTGGGTTCGATTCCCAGTAACACACACACACACACACACACACACACACACACACACACATACACACACTGTGAATTTCTAGAGACTGTGGAAAAGGAAAACGTCCAAGGAGTATCTAAAAAGTTGGAAAGGGAGAAAAGGAAAGAATTAACAATGAGACCGGCCAGGGAGGAGCTGGGACGCAAAGGGCGGGAAGCAGAGGCCCCGAGTGAGGAGAGGCGCATCTGCGACTCCTGTCCCCGGAGAGGGGGACGGGTGGAACCGGGCGAGACAGGACCGGCCGGTGTCCCACGCAGTCAGTTGCCTGAGCCAGGCTGTGTGTCTCCCAGACACTTTCGACCTTCATCTCCTGTGAGATACTTTCCCGAAAGTGCCAGCTCATTAAAGAGAACAAATGGCACTGGGAATTACGCACCTTCCTTCCAGAGCTTCCTGAAGAGTAATTTTGTTAATTTGTGGCACAGAGGTTCAAATTTCAAGTCCCGTTTGCTCGCACAGCACAGCACAGCACAGCACAGCACAGCACAGCACAGCACAGCACAGCACAGCACAGCTCGGTGTCCGGGTGCTGTTTTGTTCACTGTGCGTTTCGTACATTTCCCCCTAACTCCCAGTACCCAGGTGACCCCAGGATGGGAGGAGAGCGCAGAAGCTCCACGCCCACGTCTGTTCCCGAGAGATACAGGCTGTGCTGTCTTGACACCCAGCATTACGGAACTTGTAGGTATTTGTCGAGTGATTCTGTGGCTTATTCAGTAATCCTCCTCCCTAAAACAGGTTGAAGTCATGCAGTGTCTGCTGAGGTTTTGCACCTTTGAGCTGATAAATCATCTCCATACAAAGATAAGAGCATGTGGATGCGATTTCTGGGGCTGTTCCCGTTTATCCTTCAGACCTTTAATTTGCAGCTGTTTTGCAATTACTTATCAGTTGTGTTGCTCATTTTGCTTTGTTGACTTGCTGAAGTTTTGTATTTGCTGTCGTGTGTAATCATAACACTGTAATAAAAGCCAATAATTTGTAGGTGATGGCAGATGGCGAAAACCAAAACCAGTGCCAAAAAAGAAATGAGTTGATAGATCACATCGCGAAATTTTCGTCTTCAAAATTCCTTCCTTTTTCTCTTGCAAAGTCTATGTGCGTGTGCATGCGCGCGCACGTGTGTGTGTATGTGTGTGTGTCTTGAAATGTGAGCCTTTGAAGTAATTTTTTTCCCCAGGAAGTTTCTATGATGCCAACTCCCCATGACAACTGTTGAAAACACACTAAGATGTTTTCTAAAAAAAAAAAAATCAAAGCAACAGCAATAATAAAATTACTGGAAGGTGGGGCAGAAAGCCGCTAAGACAGTGACAAGGTCCCTGAGTACCAGCTCAGTCATTTCTCAGTTCCTGTCCTGCTGGAAATTGTCATTGTCTTGCCTCTCTTTGATGAGAATGCTCTCTGGGGCCTCGTGACTCTCCCGCTATGACTTTCTGGGAAAAACAAGCGTTGTTTCTAGTTTCCCTTGGGCACGGGGAAGACAGAATATTTTTCCTACCCTTGACAATAGTCATGTTGCCAGATTCCCTTGCCTGAGGCTTTGGAGCTGCTGGCATCCACGTGATAAACGGTCACATGGCTCTGTAGGTCGCTGGAAATGCTGGGAAATCACCCCTGGCTTGGCTGAAAGGTGGGCGCCATCATTGCCCTGAGAAGTGAGCCCATGGAAGTGGGTGGGGTCTCCACCGTGGGGCTCTGGGATTCAGGTGGGCCGAATGGGACAGCTCAGAGCTGGGAATGTGGGGCCATCTGCCTTCTGAGGCCTAGCCTTGTGAGTATGGCTCTGCCCACAAGTGGGAACTCACAAAGCTGACACTGCAGTACTGTCCCGTCAGGATGGTGTCCTGGAAAGACTCCCCTGGGCACTTGCTCTGACTGTCCACCCCTGGAGATGGACAGCAGTGCCTTTCCAAGGGAGAGATGGCACCTCGTGAGATCACAGCCCTGCCCGTGGGACCAGGCTACAGGGATTTCACCTGCCCTGGCCTTGTGTCCCACTCGGAGACCTGGGCGCCTGAAGACAGACAGAAAAGGTTGGTCCCTGTCTCCCTCCACTGCATGAGGTCTTTTCCTGTGGTGTGAACACATGACGGCCCCTTCCATGGACCTTGAACACCATAAAACAGCTGTGTGTTCCATGTCTTGCCCCGATTTCCTGAGTCCCAAGGCCCTTGAGAGAAATCTACCTGTTTAGTGGTGTCATTTTGTTTTAATGTGACCCACAGGTCATTAAGGAACTGAGCCAGTCAAGCCCCATACTGCAGAGAGGTTACACTTTGGTAGTGCACCCCAATCCAAGGCTCTGCCTGGGGTCTGCTGCAGGAAGCACTTACCCCTTCTTGGGTGGCCACCTCCTACCAAAGACCAGGGTGGAGAAGTTTCATGGGCAGCCTTGAAGCCCACAACCATTGTCCTAAAGGCCAGGGTAGAGGAAGGCTTGTGGGAAGCCTTGAAACCCACAATGGTTGCTTACTTGACACCTTCCGTCCCTTCAGTTCTCGAACTCCTAGAGCAGTCTTCCCTGTCCAGGGCTCCCCAGGGCGGGAGGACAAGCACTTTCTCACTGACGGGCTGCCGCAGCATCCCAGAACTGGCAAGCTTTTATTGTAAGGAGCCATACAACAGGTAATTTAGACTCTGGGATCATCTGAGCAATTACTCAGCCTGAGGTTAGCTGCAGACTATGTATAAAGAAGCAGATGAGGCTGTGTTTCAATAAAACTTTATTTACAAAAACAGATGGCAGGCCGGATTTGGCCTTTGGGCTTCAGGTAGCTAATTCTCAGTTCAGTGAAGGAAGGGCTGGCCGCCTGTGGCGGGGAGGGGCTGTGCAGACGCCAGTGAACTGTGGGCAGCAGAGCTGAGTCTCCTGAACTGGGTGGGCTGCTTCTGAGGGGAGGAGGCCTCAGGGGTAGGAGTTTCCACCTGCAGATGGTGGTTTCAGCTTCCGCCTGAGGGCTTCCAGCTGCCCCCCTGCCCTGCGGACTTCAGACTGGCAGGGCTGTGGGACTGTGTGCCAGGTCCTCCTCGGAATTGCTCTAAGCTTGACACATGTGTGTATCATTTTAACATACATTTGGTATATAAGTTTAATACATTTCTAAAATCACATATTTATGAGGTGATTGAAAAATATGGTGACTGTTCCAGTTCAAACAGCGTATTGTGGTAATAGGCTCAGTGCCACGGATCCCCCTCGGGATCCTCCTTGCTCCAGACACGCACTTCCCTTGTTCTTGACACTTACGCAGTAGCTCTGGAATCTTCTTCCTAGAATGTCTTTAGTGGGTGCTTCAGTGTCCTGAATGGATTTCAAATGTTGACCTTTCATGGTAATTTTGACTTGAAGAAGGCGCCAGAGGTCACATGGTGTCGGTCTGGTGTGTAAGGCGGATGAGGACATGGCGTCACACGTTGACGAGCCTGCTATCTGTTGGGTGGCCCTCAGTAGGACATATCTCTCTGTAATCACATCTCATAGACCTTCAGGAAAGGGGACCCCAGAACTGCTTCAGAAAGCGGCATGAATGGCGGGATGTGTGTTCTAAGCAAGGAGGGATACAGCAGAACCTCAGTTCACAAACTTAACTCATTCTAAGGTTCCGGAAAAGGTGGCCATCTTTGTGTTCATGTGAGAAAGATCACCACAGTCACATTTGTCACCTGATGCAGAGTTTTCAAATGAAAAAAAAATTCTGCCAAACACTTCTGTTTGTGAACCAAATAGTTTCCAAGCCACGGGGTCCAGGAAGTGAGATGCTGCTG
>PVLA01017784.1:0-16261 GCA_004027455.1 Hydrochoerus hydrochaeris
TTTTTATTTCATTTGTATTTGTTGCTGCATCTTCATTCACATATTTTATTCTTAGGTTATAATTCCTCTTGTCATCTTCTAGCCTTTGTATCGTTGCTTCCTGGTTCCTTGTTATTTTTAAGAGGTCCTTCGTTTCATGATCATACTTTGCAAATCTATCTTCAAGTTTTGAAAGTTTGTCTTTAGTTTCTGTTAAAAGTTTTTGCCAGGTTTCAACGGAATTTTTAATTTCCTGATATTCTCTTTGGATCTGTTTCATATATTCTAGGTTTTGTTTATATTCTTCATCAAAGGCTTCTCTTCTTTCTCTGGGTTCCTCTATTCTTTCATTTGTGCCTACTTTGAGGATTACCCAGGACTTCTTTTGTTAATCTTCTTATATCTTACTTCACCTGAGTTAGAATTTCAGATTTAAATTCGATGATGAAGTCACGGATGTATTTCTTTATTTCCTATGAGGCTGTCTCTGACATTACAGGTTTGCTGCTCGCAACCTCCTCTGCATTTACCTCTGTTGGACTCACTTTCCCTGGTTCTGCAGTTGGGGACTTTTTGTTCTTTCTCTGTCTTGTCATGTTTTCGGCCCCCTTCAGACAGGGGTGGTGGAAGTCTCTGGGCCTTTCCTATTGTTTACAGTTTTTCTGCAGCACACTTGCTAGGGAAGTACTGCCCCCCCCAGTCCTCTGAGGATCTGCGAGTTGCAGGCTGAGAGCTGGCTCCTCCCCTTAAACCAGTCAACCAGTTTATGCTTCAAAAAGTTTGTGTGTTCCCTGGGGATGCCACTGGCCCAGAAAAGCCTTGTCCCTGGCTATTGGGTTTCAACCTGGGGCATGGCCCTTCCCGAGCAGATCCCACAAATCTGATTTGGACTAGGAGGCATCAGTGGATGCTGCCTCAGGTTTTGTTCAAGCTGGCCCTGCCCAACTCCAAAATGTCACCCAGTCAGTCCTCCCGTTTTGGGGAATCCAGTTCCTGTCACTCACCAAAGTTTGTGCAGCTCGACTGGCTGTTTCCACTCCCTGCCACATTGCCTCCCCCAGCCGAGGGTCTGGAGCTCACCAACCCCCAGTCTTGGCAGGGCAACGATCTCAGCTCAATCATGAGTCACCTGACTCTAAGACGTGCCAGTACAGCAGCTGGGGCTTGCCCAGCTCCAGCCCTCTGTCCACGCTTCTTTTTCTTCTTTCTTTCTTTCTTTCTTTCTTTCTTTCTTTCTTTCTTTCTTTCTTTTTTTTTTTCTTTTTCTGTTTCCTTGGTTTCTTTCTGGGTCATGAGAATTCCTCTCCTTTTGTCTGGCTTTCTCCATGTTGCCAGCTTCCAGTGTCTGAGTTGTTTTTATTTTTTTTTCCTCAAAGAGGCTCTCTTATTGTGCCACCACTCAGTCGGCCATCTTGCAATCTCAAACCTTTACTTTCTTAACTTTGGGTGTTGTATTTTGTTCCAGGCATGAGAGAAAAGTAACCAGCACAGCTGATCTGACTGGTTTAGCACTGTTCTGCTGTGGTTTGATCAATCTACTAAAGTAGGAAGAGGCATCTCATGTATGAATGATACCAAAAGGTCTGTAAGCAGATTGGTTAAAAAAGTTGTAAAGGAAAAAGAAATAATTCTCATTTCTGCCCTTTCAGAGGAACTTGGACTTCATATTGCCTTTGAAAGGCATTTTCCAGGATTCTAACACAGACTCCTCCGCCTTCTAGCTAGATCCTTTGCTTTCTGTTAAGGACTCATGAGATTCTGAAGTGAGCTTTGGGACTTGGAATATTGACCAGATACTCTGATTTTCCAGGAACTGAGGGCACCTTTGCATTGTTCTACACCTGACTCTGCAGGTGTCCATTGTAAGCCTACCTTGTAAAACCACATATATATGTACACACATACACACAGATACATATATATATATACATATATTAATTATGTATATTATATTATATTTTATCTGTTCCTCTAGTGAACCCCAGCTGATAAAATCTTTGAGTGATGAGAGATCCTGTGTAACAGAATGTTAGACTGGGATCAGGGTATAGACATTTTCTAGCTGTGTGACCTTAAGCTGAATTTCCAATGAAAAGTGACATTATGAGTATTACAACACTTGGCAAACAAAGTAATCAAAGGAAATGAAAGACTTCTCCTTATTCCTGATGCAAAGTACATAGGCTTTGAAGAATTGTATGAACAATAAAAAGGAAAGGAGCATTTAAGGTTTTCTGGGGACACGGAGGGGAGATAAGAAACATTTCGAGCAAAAGATACAGAAAGTCTGAAATTGAAGATTCATGCATGATTTCCAAAACTTTTAACAAAGCAGTCAACAAGAACAAAACGATGCCTAGATGTCAGAGAAAAGTTGCATGTGGTTATTTTTCAACATTATTATCTTGGAATCAGTTGAAATTCTTTACTCACGATAAACAGGATATGGGAAAAGCACTAAGGAAACAGGGAGATATGGAATTATTCAGGAGAATCTTGTTTGGAAAAATAAAATGAAAACACAGACATAAAGATCTTGGGAAAAATTTGTAGTATATGAAATGTATGTAAATATTATTAATGTGAATTACATTATTAATATTGTATAAATAAGTCAATTTTTTACTTATCTTTTTCTAGTAGGGATTGCACTTTTTCATTTTAAAAAAATTTTGACCATGTTTAAACTATAAGAAACTCAATTTTAAATACTCATAGGGTGAGAAAAGCTACAGTGTTAAGTAGATGTGAGAAATGTTTCCTTTCTTTTTTATTCAGAAAACATTTAAAAACTATTAGGAATTTTATAGTTTTCATTTCTTCTAGAAGTATAGAAATCAGTTCACTTTGAGGAACGAAAGACTTCCTGGTAGGATGGATTGTTAGGCTGGAATGTTCCATTTAGTTACATGCATGCAAAATAATAAACAACTGATTTTTCTGAAAAACTTAAATTCATTGAAAGCAAGTCTTCCTGATTTAGAGTACATTGATAAATGTTTAATTTATGAAAATATATTGAGCTTTTCTAGATTAAGCTGTGTTGAATGTAACATAAATTGAGCTTTAGGTGATATTGGCTTTCTTGGAAGTTATTTTGTAAAACTGACATTGGTGGGATAATTGTTGTTTGACAAATGAATTTGGGTGCCTGTGTTGTATATGTTTGTCTACTGAGCAAGGAATTTGGCCAGACCTCATGAGTGATCTTAGAACAGCCTCTGAGCCAATATCTACATCAATACCAAAGAGGCAAGATGGTGAAAAAGACCAGTGGTTGAATTGATGCTGTGCTACCAGATTGATGTATTAGTTTTCATCTCAGATTTTATTTAGGTCCAGTTAGTTCTAAGTTGAGATGATTGGTTGGCTTCCTAAACACCTTCTTTTGATAATTTTCCTGTTTAAAAAACTGAGAAAAGGAGAAAAAATCCAGACAATGAAGTATTAAAGCAGATATTGACCAGAGACTATTGTAATATAGAAAAAGATTGAATTATAGAACTGGGCTCCACTCTGAGTACAAGAAGACACATGGATTTATGATTCAAGAGAAGATTGATGGTGGAGGTCAGTAGATGGAAATCTACTAGTAGGAAACAGTAGAAGTATAGGAGAATCTGACAAAACTTCCCTAATAGGATTCTTGCCAAGAGTAGATAAGGTGATTCGATATGGCCTGGAGGACCGTGAGCGATGACAAATTTAGATATTGAAGTGGCTCAGCTATCAAGGGTTGGTTCTTTCCAAACTGACTTTCTCAAATTTTTGTTAAAATGTCAAATAAAGATGATGATGATGTTCTAATCCTGGAGGACTAGAAAAAGACCTATGAGGGTGAGGACAAGGAGAGAAACTTTGCATAGCTCAAGAAAGAAGGTTTTGAAAAAAATATTTCCTATGGTCACCTCAACTTCATGATGTCTATTATGACAGTTTGACTTCATAAAAAGTATTCCCAAAGGCTTCCTTCTTTCAGGAACTGGCTCAGAAACAGAAATTCTCCTGTTGCAAGCACTGCACAATTTTTCTTTTGCAGTGCAGACAGTTGAGGACTCTCCAGTATCCCTGATGACCATTTAAAAGTCTCACACTCCTTAAACTCATACTATAATGGAAACTGGCTAATCTGACACTCAGTTCCTCCTCTGTTCCCTCTATAAAATGGGCTGTCTCTTTTTTAATACCTGTAAGTTTCCTGAAACAAAAAAAATTACCAATAAGCAGCCATTGTCAGTCTTATATGATACTAATTTTGTCTTTACATTTCACAGTTATATTATTTATATGTATGTAAACCTAGAAAAACCATGTGTTTATCAGCTGGAGAATGGATAGAGAATGAAACTAAATCAATACATAGACCTATAATGACTGAATGGTTAAACAAATTGAAATACAATGTTATAAAACAATCAGAGTGTGGATCTCATGAGCAAAAGAAGCCAGACACATAATAATGCATACTGTATAGCTGGATTTATATAGAGTGCATGCACAATCATATTCTTTTTAGTGTATACAAAGTCTGGATTTTGGTTACCTTATTGAAGGATGGTGATTGAAAGACAGCAAGAGGTAAGTTTCTGGCAATATAATTCTTGATCTACATTGCTGGAGGGACAGAGTATGCATTTCATAAAGACTCAGGGAAATGCAAATAGATATGCATATATTTTTTCTGTTCCTATTATAAATGATATTTAAATAATTACCTTCTTTTACTACCATAGGTTACACAATTTTGTATCTGGCTAAGAATATATTAAAATGAAGTAAAATACTGTGATTTCAAGCAGTATTAATTTCCTCATCATATGAAAAAGAAACTTAGAATTACATATACATAGCATCAGCGTTAGTGATTGGGGACCAAAAGAAGGACATCATAAAAAACATTCTCAGTTCACCATTTAAATACTATAAAAATGTGAATTTTCTGAGAAGAACAAGTCAAGTGAAAAGAGACATGGTTTTTATCTAGTAACATATTTTAAAACACTAACATTTTTTTCCTTTAGGAACATTCAAATAACACTTCTCAACTGCTGCATTGAATGATAACAGCATATAAAAACTGTAGAATGGTTAAAGATCTTAGGCCATATAGGTTAAATAAACAAAATTTAGTAAAAGATACACTTATTTTTCTTAGTAGAATGTTATTTTGCAGGACTATGACACTTTGCAAGACTATTTGGAAGGCCTTGCTGAGGATCAGCAGTGTATTGTCTTCCTATGAGGCTGTGAATATTTTGTCTCCTAGACAACTAGTTGCTAGCATACATTTTATCTGTCATGTAGTTCATAACATCTTGCATACATATTTAGCTTTTCAAGGTTCCTTGAAAGATTTGTTCACATAAACACTCAATTTTTACTTCTTATGTGATTTTCTGGAGGCATAGGGAGAGGGTAAATTTGAATCTAACCTTAAACAAAAGAGCAGATAAAGCTTTAAAATTATTATTGTAAAGTGTTATTGTGAAAGTTAACTAGAAACACCAATGAAAGTTACTTCTGCTTGTACTCATTTATGGGCTCCTCATTTATTTGTTTATGTATGAGTGTTTTTATTTTAGTGAGATTTAATTTTACAGTATTAGTATCATTGTCCACTGTGAAATAAAGAAGCTGTGTATAATGTCATAAGTACTTACTATTTGGAAAAGAATTATTTTCTGCACTTTAGTATTGTTAGAAATGAGTTGGAAGGGGGCCTTATTAGATTATATTAAAAACCAGGGACCCAAAAAGATACATGTGTATAAAAATACCCCAAAACTGCTATGAAAAATCTTTGTAAGAAATCCACCTAAGCACAAAAATCCACCTACAAAAACAGAAGTAACACATCTCATTTAGTAACAGTCATAACTTTGGAAATTAGAAATTACATCAGCATATTAAATGATAAAGTCAACATTTAGAAGACCTTAGAATTTTCTACTAAAGTTAACCCTGAGAGTGAGCAATATTCTTTATCTTTAAGATGATAGCTTATTATAATCATATCAGACTAAAGAAACTAAACAAATATTTTCTTACATAAACAAAATTGATAGACTTGTTGCAAGTAGAAGTTTCTTGAAAGAAAAGTTAACAAACTTCTTAAGAGACACAAATGACAAAATAGTACTCACTATATGTAAATACATTTTCTTTATTCATTTACTTGTTGGTGGACATACACACTACTTACAAGATCTAGCTCTTATAAATTGTACTGCTATGAAGATGGGTATCCATATATTATATCTCTATAATATTATGACTATGTCTTTTGAGAGGGTACCTAGCAATGGGACAGCTGGGTAAAATGAAATTTCTATTTTTGAGGAATCTCCACACTGATTTCCACAGTGATTGTACAAGTTCCCATCAACAATGTTGAAGAGTTTCTTTTGCCTGATATTCTCAGTAGCATTTGTTACTGGTTGATTTTTGATAATGGCCATTCTTACTGGAGTAAAATGGAATCTCAGGGTAGTTTTAACTTGCATTTATCTAATGGTCAGTGATATTGAACTCTTAAAAATATGTTTATTGGGAATTCACACTTCTTCTGAGAAGTACATATTAATTTCAGCTGTGCTGTTGGGGACTGGGATGTGTAAGGGTAAAGCTGCTGACCACAGTGCTCTGAAGACAAGATAACACCACAACTGAGGCAACCAAGGACATGGACTCTCATTCCCTAATCCAGGGCAATAAACTGCTAACCTTACAGATAAGACAGCTCTCCTAATTGGCAGGATTTGCTGCCTATGTCTTCGTTCTAATGTTCAAGGTCTTGCTCAGTGTCCCACATTTACCTCAACTTTTCACTTCACTTTCTCTCACACTCCTCTGAACTTGTTTTAAATCCAATAAACATGGGAAGTTTAGAGAAGTTTTTGTCTTAGCCCCAAGAAAATTTTGACCTTCCTATCCCTCCCCAAACCATATTATTTGTCTGTTTTATTTAAGCCTTCACTGGACACTCATCAGAGGAGATTGGGGGCCTGGCCAAGCTCTGAATATTAGTCATTGTTTGATTGGCACTTTTTTTGAGTGGTCTAATTTTTTAAATTCTTTGTAAATCTAGTTCTCTCTCTAAGGATTACTTGACAAAATTTGTTTCCCTTTCCCAGGTTGTATTCTCAATTGTTTGTTTGTGTCTTTTGGCATGTGGAGGTTTTTTTTAGTTTGATATGATAGTGTTTGTTTATCCTCAGTATTATTTATTATGCCTTTGGTGTTCTGTTGTGAAAATCCTAGCCTACATCTATTTCTTCAAGAGTTGTATCTATTTTATCTTCCAGGAGGATATACTTGTTTTAATATTTAGATCTTTGATCCATTTTGATTTTAGTTTAGTATATGGTATGAGTATGAGTCTAGACTCAATCTTTTGCATCTTCTCAATCTTCATAGTACCACTTATTATGGAGGTTTTCTCTCCCCCAGTGTCGTTTGTCTCTTTTTCTAAAACCAAAGAGATGAATGTGCCTGAGGTTCTCTTCCACTATTCTGTTCCATTGATTCACTAGCTTGTTTTTATGCTAGTACCACTCTGTTTTAATCAGTGTAATCTGGTATTGTGGTGTCTTCTGCTTTGCTTTGTTACTTGGGACTGCTTTTGCTATTCTGATTTCCTCCTATTCTATATGAGTCATTTGTAGACAAATTGGATGCATCTTGGAACATAATGTTAATTGACATAAGTCAGAAACACAGGCTAAATATCATATATATATATATATATATATATATATATATATAGAGAGAGAGAGAGAGAGAGAGAGAGAGAGAGAGAGACAGAGAGACAGAGAGAGAGATAATTCCCCAAAGTATCTATCCTATTCTTGCAAAATATTTTAAGATACATACTAATTCTTGCAAAATATTTTAAGATAAATACTAATTTGTTTTACCTTCCCATTTATTTGTTTGTTTCTTCCTTGTAAGAGAGAATCCTATTTTTTTGTTGTTTATGACTTGGATTTGGAATGATGATTTGGCAATTCTTTTAATGTTACAGAGAATATTAAAGATTGTTATTCTCTAACAATTTTATTATGAAATTTTCTTTTATTTCTCCATAAGAGTAAGATTAGTGTTTGTTATATTTTCTTTATTAGTATATGCTTGTATTACAGTAATAAAAAGTAAATGGTAAAGATGTGTCACTGTCTAACTTATTGAACACTGGAAACGCAGTGCACTGTGATAGCAGCTGAGAAGAGGCTGTGTACCTTTGCATGTTGTCAGATATGCAGTTATAGGGAAACTCTATTTTTTATTCATTTTTTTCTGTGAATATTAAAAGTCTAATTTTTTTCTATAAATAACAAACAGTAATAATAACTATTACGACACATGTGGCTTTGAAAATCATCTTGTTAAGTAAAGCAATAGAACAAGAACAGTAAGTGAAAGTTTTATTTTTCAAATTGTGACCTTCTTGCCCTTCCCTGTACTCTTATTATTTGCTTTTCTATTAAAAAACTACTTTTTTCACATTTTAGAGTTATGAATCCTTGTAGATGGGCAAACACTCTCCCCTGGCTTTATTACTCTGCACATTCCTTGCATTGTCATGGGAGTGATATTTACCCAACAATATCAATTGAGCATGTAATGCACTGGAAATCACTAATGGTCTGATACTCCAATCTGAGTGCTGAATAGACCTGGGGAAAAGTGGTAAAATGACATTTGGACCTGTGAAGGACCTGATCTTTAGACTTCATTGCATTTGATTGACTCCACTTCACCAGAAGATAACCATTAATTACTTGTTAATAAAATTTGCTTTGTGCCTCTAAATCTCTATTCTCTTATCTGAAAGAGTACTAGTATCTTGGATTTACTAGGCAAATAGAATCACCTACATTCATCTCCAGAAATTCCAGTGTCTAATCATAACTAACCAATTAACTGAATAAGAAAAAGACACCATTCTTAGCTTTTTATTTTTGTTTAAAATTATGTTGATGACAGATGACTGTGTTGGATCCTATCAGACACCATTTAGAGAATGAGTTTTCGCCAAGAGACAAACATATTCTTTCTGCAATAGTATTTGTAAACCAGTGCTAAAAATAAAACTAACCAGCAAAACTGACAGTTCTATCCCTGAAGAGTTAGAGGGTTTCAGTGGTTCAGTCCTGCCTTGTTAAATATTTAAAATGTTGTTTTGATAATAAATTCTTCAAATCAAAGTAAACAGTGGATACCAGTTCATGTATTATTTGGGAACTTACATTATTAAAGACTTTCACTGTGGATGGAGTTCTGACAAGCCTGTAATAGAAAAGATTTTGCTTAAATTGTGTGGAATCACAAAATTTAGTAGACCAAATATCCAGCTACACTCCATAGCCTCAATTATGTAACAGCTTATGTTCATTAAACGAAACTTGCTTATAAAAAAGAAACAATGGTTAAATTATTAGTTATGAACAAATGTATGAAACAGAAGAGAAAATACAATCAGCTATGGTCACACAACTAGGAACAAATACATTTTTATATCAATTACTATCATCTAGATCTTTATTAGAGTTGGAAAAATAGATACATTTTCTACTCAAGATATTTTTGAATTCAACTTGTTTTTCTGAAGTTATGTTAGGTTATCCATAAGAAAATACTGTGAAACATTAAAATATTTGCTACCAATAGAAAATATAACACAATTTGTTAAATTATCAAGTTTTTTATTTGGAGGACTTTTTTCTGCATAAAAATCTGTGGGTATTTCTTATCATTTTCTAACTGGAAATTTTTAACTAGGTTTTTGTATGTAATTGCAATTAGTATATTCCCAGACATAAGATTTGTTACTATGAAGAAAGTTAAATTTGTGCTAATAGGAAATTATAAAATTTCATATGAACAAAAGAACAGATTTATTTGTCATTAATTTTGTTTTGGTCAGGGCTGTGTGTTATCCACCTAGATATACTGTATAATATCAGTATACATTTAATGTAATCACAAAAGAGAGAGATGATTGGAAAGATCTGCTCCTTTTTATGTCTTTGATTTGTTGAAATTTTCTGATATTAACTTGTTCTACCATGTAATGGTCAATACTCTAAAATTGCTTGAAATAGGAAAACAATAATTTGAAATGGCTAGAGTTAGCCAGTAATTCTCCAATTAAAACTTCCATGATAATTGGTCAATTTGCTTCTTTCATTAGCTGTATAAAATGTTTTAGCACATTCTTATGTGTCTTGTCATAGATGTCAGTAAAGAAAATATTGGTCAATGTCTATCTGTGCATCTACTCTTTATCTAAATAAATCCTACCTTCAAGACATTTTCAGGCACATTATTATTTTTCCTTGGCACCAACACTGCTTGAGAAATATAATTATATGCTTTTCATTACAATACCATTAAATATTTAGTACTCTCTCACTGAGATTGATGATATCACTCTAATTTTTTGATCAGCATCTTTTCTCATCCATTTAAAAATAATTTCACTTTTTCATATGTCAATTTTACCAAAAAATGAACATAGGCACCATTCTAATTTGGGAGAATACAATGACGTGAGATAGCTGCTAAATTTATTCCAATACTACTCAGGGTTAAAGTCAAGACTGAATTTGAGACCCACAAATTGTGAGATGCCTATGAAATCTTGAGCTATGTCAAGGTCAATATTTTGACAGATATAAGTACTTTCAAAAGTTAAAAAAAAACCTCAATTTATTATGTGTTAGTGTTACATACTGTATTTAGTATACCCAAACATGACTTATGAAAGATTTATAGCACTGTGTTAAAAGATGAACATTTTGCTATAAATACTCATTTTGTGAGAATCAAGAACTTTACATCACACTTTTCTATTTTCTACTTCTTTGTTAATAATTGTGAGTGACAGATATCGACAGATAAAAAGTCAAAGGGAAATAATTGACTTGTGCCTTATCAACTGGAAGGATTAGTTAATTAAAAGAAGAGGAAAGAACTTTACTTGATTTAACTAATACGTAAATTGTTAATTTCTTATAGCAGATTTAGGAAGCCTGGGATTAAAAAATCAAAAGTTAAATCAATCATTCAAAAATTTTCATATGTTTTGACATTTATGTAAGATTTTGAGAGATAATTCTTTGTATTATTTTCTGTAAAAGAAAAAAAAGTTTTTCCTGGTGCTAATCTAAGAAGTATTCATTAATTTTCAATAATTGTAAAAGTTTATTTAATTTTCTTTTAGTAAATCCTCAAGTACCTTATGGGGCAAGTGTTCTTTTAAGCAATTTAAAAAGTTGCATATATTTATTGACTTGAAAATAGAATATTAAACATGATACAACATTATCTCAAAAATTGAGTAATACAGAGACACACAGATATAGGTACATAGTAAGATAAATGGATAGATAACAGATAGATAAATAGATAGATAAATATAATTCCAAGATAATTTTATAATAGTTTCAAAGTAATGTAAAAGATTAATCCTATGAATTATTAAGAAAAACCTTAATAGAATGTAAGTAATGTTCCCTAACTTACATTCCAGATTTTTTCCTAGTAGTGGGAATTAGCCCAGTGTATATCATTTTGCTCCATCCTTAATACTTTATAATTTTGTTTTGAATTTTGAGACAAAATCTTGCCTAGTCATTATTGGGCTTTATCCTTCAAACCCTGATCAGCCTCCAAATATGTTGGAATTACAAATATGCATCATCATGCCTCGCTAATCACTATCTTAAATCCAAATTTATGGAAATTTTTTCAATATCATGAGAAAAGTAACAAAATTTTAACACATTTTATAAAAGAGAAACAAGAAGATAACTCTGTAGGCAGTTTCTATTGAAAAGTATATTTTAATAGTGGAAATAATGCTTTAAAGTTCCTAACTGCTTTTGACTTTTGAATTTTTTATACCCCAGGGCAAGAGTCACCAAATGTAAGCCTTTAAACTTTTCACTTAGATTTCATATAGCTATGTTAGAAAATAGTTATCTTCACTTATTTGAATACTGTCCATAGTTGCTTTATCACTAAAATTATTGAATAGTTGTAACCTGAACCTACCCAAATTTACCAATCTGCATCTATACTTTCATCTTATACCTACTAAATGTGTGGGATATTTATTCTGTATAACATGAGCCCAGTGAATTTAATCTCTTCTTGGCATCTTAAAATTATTCTTTGCTGCTGATTTTCCACTCTGTATTGAGTCATTTTCATCTCCATTTAAACAATATCTGCTATTCACCCCTTCCCCCAAAAACTATTGAACTTCACAGATCCATTAAAAAATCATTCCATTCATGCTAATTAATTATACACATTTATATTGGGAATATTAGAGACCACCTTCAGACAATAATTCACTTGAAGGATTTATAGAAGTCTAAAGAAATATTATACTCATGAGTATGTATTAATACAAGGAAAGATACAGATAAGAACTGTTAAGTTTAAAGATACATAAAGGAAATCCTGTAAAAGAGTACAAGCTTCTAAGTATTGTCTCTCAGTGAGTTTACCTAGGTATTCACTTAATTTTTCTAGTGATGACATGGTGATTTGTAAGAACACGTATGACATGTCAAACAGTATTTCACTGGAGAATTGCTCTCTAGGGCTTTTTGATTGTTTCCAACTGTTACTCACTTATTGGGTTTGTTTATTTTTGCATCAGTAACAAAGGCAAGCATTGTCACATGACTGATTCCAGTCACTGTCCATACCCCCCCACAAAAAAAACCAAACAGGTATTTACTGTAAATCTGATCAAAGTAGGAGTGCAGGTCATAAGGCCTTCATCCAACACAGCGTTGACATCATCTAGAATATCCCGTAGCTCAGAAGTTATCTCCCAAGAGCTGATCACCACCATCTCTGCAAACGTATGTGAGGAGTGTGAACTACCCAGATTTCCTGTGGTAACTCTTTCCTGGACATTGTTTCTATGGAAAACTGCACAAATATTATCATCATTTATATTCAATTCTTTCTTCTAGTTATTTGTGGCCCAAATAGCAAAGCATATTCAAATATTAAATTAGTGTTATGATACTACTTAACAAGGAAATAGCATGAGAAATACACATGGCAATATGTGAAACCCAGATCCAG
This sequence comes from Hydrochoerus hydrochaeris, assembly GCA_004027455.1. Taxonomy (NCBI): domain Eukaryota; kingdom Metazoa; phylum Chordata; class Mammalia; order Rodentia; family Hydrochaeridae; genus Hydrochoerus; species Hydrochoerus hydrochaeris. Next base: position 13,090 of record PVLA01017784.1, read on the forward strand.
TTTAGTCTCGTCATTGAAAGTAAATAAAATTTGAAATTTAAAAGAAGAATATAGCTTCCTTAACTTTTATATATATGATAAAGACAAATCAGAGAAAAGAAAAATGAAAGAATGTCTTGTGAATCAACTGTCAGGAGAGGTTTCGAAACCGGGTTCTAGACTATGTTTTTGCATGAACTGGTTTACTTGGAACAGTCTAACTATATATTTATTTTACAAGCACAATGAATATTCCAATTTTTTTTTAACCAGGTATTGAACTCACGACTTCGTGCTTACAAAGCAGACAGTTATGCCGTGAAACTAAATCCTTAGTCCAGTATACTACTCTGTTTCATGTTTAAAAACTGCCTGATTTTAAATTATGTAATTATTCTGGGAAGGTACACCACATGTGAGAAATTCAGTTCCCATGAGACAGAGAAAGTGTTTCAGTAGGGAGAGGAACAAGGAACTGGAGTCATTTCTTTACTTAGGCACCAGGAGAGGTACCAAAATATGCTGGAATACTAGAATACATTCCTCCTGACTATTAGGAAAGGTACGGTTTATAGGAAATAAAGAATTAGATGTCTTTAGAGAGCAGGAACCAAACAAACTAGGCAGACCAGTTATTAGCTCTTGTTATATAGTTTATATGATTTATACCTAGATGCCTCCCCCCTCCTCCAGGTCTCTTGCACTCAAATTGGGGTTTTTAAAAAGTGACTGGATTATCGGGTCTCATAGCTAACTTTGTTAAGACAACAGTCTGGTCAGAACAGTTGGTCACTGGGCGCATGACGTCAGCTTCTCTCTCTGTTTCCGGTCTGTCAGTGACTGGGCAGCGCCCTTCTGCTATGTCCCTTTGCCATGCCATCCTGCTTTGAATCCAGCCAATTATAGACTGAAACTACTACAGACTGTGAATCAAAATAAACCTGTCCTTCTTCAAGTTGTGAGTGTCAGATATTTGTTACCAGTAACAGAAAAGTAACAAAAGCAGCCCTGAAATAGCCTCAAATGACCCATTCTAAATGGGTAGCCAAAGGTAAAATCATAAAAATTAAAATAAATCCTTTCCCACAAAATAAATCAAAATACTGTAAGAGCTAAAGCAGTCTAATGCAAGACAATATAGAACCATAAGAACTCTGAACCTATCAAAAGAAATGTTGATTGACATTGTGTTATCTGCTTGTGGAAAACAACATATAATTAGACCAGTGGATCTTCACCTTACTTTTTCAGTTCCCTTTCTTTCTCTTTTGTGCCAATTAGCCTTGTTAAGCTGATTGGTTTGAAGACTCTAGGATGAATCATTGGATACTATGGGCATTATCCTGGTGAGTGGATTATCTGCTGATGCTCATAGCCAGATGTGGTGTTAGGAGGGCAGACTAAGTTAGAGGTGGTTCACCAGGGTGCATCTCTCACTGCTGTTTCCCTGTGCTTTGCTTCTCACCAGCCATGGAATGAGCAGCTGTGTCCTGCCTCAGTGTTACTGCCTTGGAGTTGACGGATGGTGGACTGCAGCCCCTGAGAACATTTCCTCCCATAATTTAGATGTAATGCTTTTTTTTCTTAGCCACTGGTAAGCTGAACAACATCCTTCTAGCATTATGGTTCCAATCTGATATTGTCCAATGCCATAAAATCAAAGCAATATTTATATTATATTTCTTATTAGTGCATGTTTATAGTATATGCAATATACCCTCATTTTGGGAGTGGGACATGGACACAGCGTAACCTTATTCTTTTTTTATTCCCCTTCCCTCTCAGCTCCTTCTATTCTCCTCTTAAATCCTCTTTCACCATTTGCCATCTTTGATTTTTCTGATATTATTAGTCTTAATTCATGTTTATGACATAAAATCCTTACATTCATTGTTGTTATTAGTTTCCTGTGCATGGCATATCCGTATTCTGCTTATTTCTCAACTCCATGACAGCTCAATCTCCAGAATATCTTCTAAGTTGCAAGAGATCTGCTTGTCATATCCTATCCATCTCTAGGCTCTGGATTCTTTTATGTTCTTCTAATTATTTTTTTGAAATATACTGGGTTTTTCTTTTTTTTGTGTGTTTTACCAGACAGTTAAGTTAGTTTATCTCAAAATACAAGCTATTTTTTCACTGATGTGTATGGCAATGGAATTTGTGTTTCAGTTGTGTTGGTGTTATTTAGGATGATTTGGTCTAATTCCAGTACTTTCAGAGAGTAAATTACTTATATTTTTATTTCTAGATCATTGCTTTTATCTGTTGGAGGCATAGTCTTATAAGATTATTATACAGCAAGGGAATTTTACCACTGGTATGTTAAAATTTATTTCAATTTCAAATAGATTTCCAAGCTGTGTGTGTAATTCCAGCACTTTGGAGGCTAGATCGGGAGAACAGCTGCAAGTTCAAGGCCAGCCTGGACTACACAGAGAAATACTGTCTCAAAACAAAGAAACAAAAATCAAGCAGACTTGAAAATGGTACAGAAAAGTTAGAGTGATAATGGGTTCCTTCCTTCACATCTCATTTCTTTTTTTTTTAAATTTATTTAAAGAGGGGGGAAGCAAAACAGAAAAAAGGGTAGAAACAATACAGAATTTCAAAAAAAATAAACAGTAAGAAATCACTATTTGATACATTACATATTGTCTTCTTGGATATAGTTGTTCAAGTTAGAAAATTAAAGTATACAAAATGGACATTCAAACAGTGAGGCTGCAAACAGTTCTGTTCACCGATCCAACAAAAACATAGTAACATGGTTATCAATCCTACACACTTAAGCATACATACAGTTATCTCTTTTAGAGAACTTTCTTTTCCTTCTCTTGCTTTTTTTAAAAAATTTTTATTTAAAGAAAAAAATTTGAAACAAAAAGAGGGTAGAAACAATACAAAATCTTAAAAACAAAACAAAACAAAACACAAAAATAATAACCAGTAAAAAATCACTAGTTGATAATTACATACTTGCCTCTTAGATGTAGTTGTTCAAGTTACAAAAGTAAAGTCCACAAAGTGGACATCCAAACAGTGAGACTGCAGTCAGTTTTGCTCATCCATCCAACTAAAACTTTAGCAACATGGTTATTAATTCCACACACTCAAACATAGATGCAGCTATATTCTTTAGAATACTCTCTTTTCCTTTTTGTTCTTTATGATAACTATAATCCATTCTTGT
>PVLA01017785.1:0-16262 GCA_004027455.1 Hydrochoerus hydrochaeris
TCTTCTTTCTTTCTCTCTTTCTTTTTCTTTCTTTTCCTTCCTCCTTTTCTTATGTTCTTCCTTCTTTTTTTTATAATTTGTCTTGGTCAGACAAGGCTGTTGAAGTAAGACATACAGATTTCCACATATTGGATGACAGCCTCCTGAGATATCACTATGAACAAGAAGAAAAACAGGATAACAGGAAAGATTTGCAGTAATATAGGCCAGAAGTCTTGTAGTAGAATCAATAACCACACCCAAAGGGAAGTGGAACATGACTGGAGCCAAGTGGCAAGATCAAGGTGACACTGAAAGCTGTGACACACAAAGAAAGCTGAACAGAACTGAGAACATGAAGTGTGGAGAAGAAGCACTTTGGGAACCAATGGAAATCTGGAAATGGGGAGTTTATGACTCATTCTGCATAGGCTAATTCGATGGTGCTCGAAGGGCAAAAGTTAGGACAAAATGCTGAAAACTAGAATTTATCTCAGAAGCAAACGAACCCCCCTGGATGCTGTGAGGTTGGAGGCTTATCAGCAGTGTGATGTCACAGAGAAGATTAATTCACTCCACTGAGTTTGCGAAGTGCCCACAGCCCACACATGGAGAGCCAGAGGACCAAGACGACCTCTAAGAGCAACTGCTGCCTGAGAAGCCAAGCCTCGACTCTCAGAAAAGGCAAGTGCGAGACCAGAATCGAGGGAGTTGTCATTTCTTTTATAAAAATGCTTTGCATGATTTAAGGAAAACCTAGTGATTGAGGAAAAAATGCAGTGTATACACTGAGAGTCAATTTTATGGCTCATGACTAGCAATATTAATGGAAGCACTAATAAAAGTTATATAGTAATAATCTGAAGCACAGAGTCATAAATCATGTCCCAACAGGATTTGCTAGGGCAGTTAATTTTTTCCTGCATGATTTAAGATAAAATTTACACTAAACTTAACTTTCCCCCAGGAGACCCATAAACCTCAGTTTAAGCTAAAGATGGAGGTGAATCTGCACTGTTTGATAATGCAAATTGAAGATGTAGACATTTTAGAAATGTGACGTTCTAGACTTACAAAATGGAAAGAATTGATTTATCCCACTTAATAGCAGAAGAGCACCGGAGCATGGATGGATTGCCCATCCATCAATCCTTACTTGAGAGTCAGTTGATTTTTCTTCCTTTCAGCTCTACCATGATTCTGGATCAAGTGTGATGGGAAAGTAAAGCTTTGGTGATGTCTGTTGTTTTGACAGCTACTTCCCTCTACCTTCTTCTTCCCTTCTACTAACTACTTACTGTGCTCCTTCCACAGTCCATGGAGCTGCTGATCATAATATCTCACCTTCCTCCCTGTCTAGGATATGGCTCAGACTGGCCAATCAAGGTTCCCCATCCACATGGGTGGGAACTGGACTTTTGGGGATGGTGGTGGATATCTGACCTCAACAGGTTTAGAAGCCTTCTTCAGGAATTTTGGGGATGCCAGAGGTAAATTGGGGAAAGCTTTTCTCTTGAGATCACAAGCACTGGAGACCTTTGGGTAGAGATGCTGGGGACCCAGCCTTGCCACCACAAGGAGAGAGCCTCCCTTGGGAGTAAACCACTGCAGCAGAAAGCAGAGGCAAGAAACAAAACAAGAAGACCAGAGGGAGGCCTGAATCAGATGGGTTGAATCCATCTGAAGTGCTGGGCTCAGATTCATGAGACAGTGATTTTTTGTTTATTTAAACTAGTGTGATTTCAATTCTGTTACCTGTAACCCAGAGTTCTTAATTATCTAGCCATGCCAGAGTTACTTTATCCTTAGCACATTTTCTGATGATTATCACCAAAGAGCAGGAACCCTGAGGAAGAAGAGGGCAGCCACAGTTTAGTCATTCGTTTCATCTATTGTTTCAGAATAGGGATCCACCCAGGCCCCCTTCTCTGAAGGAATAGTGTTGAGCACCCAAGCTGTCTTGCAAGTGGAGCTGCTTTCCTGAGTTAAAGCAAGCTGGCCATTGTGACAGATTGCATTTTCCAAAATTGGCCACGCGGGTTTATTCACTCCCACCCTACACTGTGTGATGTGGCTAACACTCCTGAGAGATGGGATCTAGATTCTCTTTCCTCGTGTCAGATGGCCGGTTGTGACAAATTGACTTTCTGGGTGGTGGCAGAGACAGGTGACACAGGTTCTGAGGCTGGCTGTGGAAAGGATGAAGCTGCTTCCTGCCTCTCTCAGGACTCTTGCCCTGAGAATGCAGTTTCTCTGCTAGATGGAAACCTAAGCCAGCCCAGGAGAGGAGGAGCTGATGGTTCCAGGGGACAGCACCATCTGTGTGTAAACATGCTTCCAGGTGCCTCCTGTTATGGTTGATACATTATGTCAATGTGAGACATTTAGAAGTTTAGCTGAGCAACTCAGCAGAGGGCCAGGGTCCTTATTTTGTAAACATCCTGAGCAAGAGGAGGGATTTTGTGAATGTTACACCTGCCATCGGGAGGGGTTAGCCTGCTTCCAATATAAGGGAAGACAAGAGGCTTGTTGTGCCCCCTACCATTTTGTTCTTGCTGCTTCTGCTGTCATCTGTCAAGTGTTGCCCCAGTGCCATGCCACACTGCTTGGAGCCAGTTGATTATGGACTGAAACCTCAACAAACTGTGAGCTAAATAAACCTTTCCTTCCTTAATTTTGGGTGTCGGGTATTTTGTCCCAGCAACAAGAGAAAAGTAACTAAGACATCTCCTCTCCAAGATCAGAAGCTTCTACCCACTTCCCAGACTCAGTGTTTCTCACTGTGCGATGGCTGCATTCTGGGCCACCAGAAGCTGAGAGACAGTAACTTATTACTGTTCTGTTAAGCTAGTGACTTTTTGAGCAATTTGTTAAAATGATAGATAACCAACAGTGCTCATCTTTATTGATGTGATATTTTATTGAAAGAAAAAAAAATATGGAAATAAATGTGTATGGCCAAAAACTGACTTTGTCAGAAAACCTAAGTGGTCACAGAATAAATCAAGAGGCTTAACACTGGTGATTACATGGGCTTTCTCATAGGGTGAGGCCTTTTCAGATAGAAGTAAAAATCGTGGCTGAGAACCATGGGATGTCTGAATGGCTGCCTAGCTTTTGGATGCCCCTAAACCTAGGAAAATGGTGAAGTCAAACACCTCTGTCTGTCTACATGAAACTGTGTTTTGCTTTGGTTTTAGTAGGTGACTGTCACGGAGACGATGTGCTGTTTCCCGGCCCCAGGCTCGCCCTCATTCCCTAGCCTCCTTGCAGTTAGCCGGGATGTTGGGTTCTACCCAGTGGACCAGGAGCAGAATCAAAGCATTCTGTCTGGTGTGAAGCAGTGGGGAGCAAATGTTCTTTCTTCCCAATTCAGCCTCTTGGGGCCCAGGGCAGCTAGGAATTAAAGACAGAAGAACCTGGGCCAGGCCAGATCCCTGAATGACCATATGGAATACAGCCCACTGCTTCCAGCCCAACTTCAGACTGCGAGGTGAGCAAGAGTAAACACTGACTGTGCCGAATCACTGAGATCTGGAGTTGTGACAGCACCGTGTATCAATGCATCTGATGAGGACAGAAGCCTGCCACGCGGCACCTTGTCACCATGTCTTAAACTCAGTGAGAAGTGGAGGCCAGTTGCTCTTCCTCCTTCCCACCTAGCCTAGCTAACTGACCCACAGGTTTGCCTCTTCCATTCCTTACCACGTCGCCTTAGTTCAGCCTCCGTGTAGGGTGTGGGCAGGTTTTCTGGGCGGGTCCTCCCAGCAGTGATGGTTGTGAAGTGTCTGCTCATCACTTCATGCTTCTGTCTGTAAATTTCCCTCCCTCAGCTTCATCTCCTAGTCCCTGCTGCACCCACCTATGTCTGGAACCCATGACCCTTACGCTCTCATTTTCAAGATGTCTCATTCGCTTTTCAGGAGGCAAAGGCAGGGAATCATGAGTTTGAGGCCAGCCTGAGACACATAGTGGGATCCTGCCTCAAGAAACAAAAACAAACAAATGAACAAACAAAAAGTTTCCATAGCCTAAATTAGATTCATGCTAGACTTCAACTGAGCTTTTTTATTGGCTTAAGATAGTATGATACATGGTAATTGTGAAGGTGCTGAGTGAAAAAATTTATATTAAAAAAAAAAAGAAAAAATGTATCTTTTTAAAATTTCTGTTGATATATCAATATTGCCAGCATTTGAAAGATGTACTTAGGGGAGGCTGAGAGGAAAGGCAAACTCAGCCTAGGGAACTTAAAAAGTTAGCAAGACCTCATCTTGAAGCAGTGTACATGTCCATCAACAGGTGACTTGATAAAGAAAATGTGGCGTTGACACACAGTGGAGCACTACTATGCCATAAAGAGGCATAACCTTGAAACCATAAAGTTAAATGAAATAAAGCAGACGCACAAGCTTAAATATCACATGGTTTCTCTTATACAAGAAACCTAACACATGAATAAAGGGCAAATTAAAAGATCAATAACGGGAAGAAAGGAGACAGGTCTTTTTCAAAGGAGAAGAGGATCAGCAGAGGGAGTGGGAGAGGGGCGGGGGGAAGGGGATGCAAACAGAACTGAGAGGTGTCATGTACGCGTATCAGCTCAGCACAAGGAATGGAAACATTATTGTACTGCAAATATGTACAGCACTGATGGAGATAAAAACGGGAAAAAATAAAAAAAACTTGGGTTCAATCAATCCCCAGTTTACCCCCACCCCTAGAAGAGGCATATTTGTTTTGGAGAAGAGAAAAGCTTTATGAAGGAACGAAATAGAGTACTTGGTTTTGTCTGCAGATTAGAAATCCACACTGGCGGGGCCCGGGCCGTGTGAGGGTTAAGGTGCTGACCACGTGCTCTCTGTGCCCTGGAAAAGCTCACACTGACAGCCTCGGAAGGCAAGAGAAGCCCGCAGCTGAGGACCCTGGCTCTTGCTCCAATTCCAGAGCAATAAACTGCCAACTTTAGAGATAAGATGGTTTTTCTAGTTAGCAAGATCTAACTACCTAAAATGTCTTTGCTCTGCTTCTCAAGGGCTGCTCATTTTCAGGGCTTTTGCCTAAGATGTGCCCTCCACTTCCTGTACCTCACTGATCTGTCAAAAATCCAAGAAACACTGGAAATCCAGATAAGTCTTGGTCTTAGCTCCAAGAAAGTACCAACCGTTCTGGACCCACACAAACCATACGTGTACTGTCTTTATGTAATACTCTTTCGTGCGCTTCTCTCTAAGATCTAGAGCCTGGTCAGCTCCCCATCATACACAGACATTCATTTCCATTACTTTGAAGCCATGTCTTTATTTGTTTCTTGTTGACTTATGATCCTGGACACTGAACCTAGGGTTTGGTGTGTGCCATGCAAACGCAGTACCATTGAGATGCATCCCAGTGCTTTTCATTTTATTTTGAGACAGGTTCTAACTTAGCAGCTAAGTTGTCTCAACTGGCCTTGAATTTGCAATCCTCTTGCCTCAACCTCTCAAATAATTGAAGTGACAGGCATGTGCCACTGCACCTGGGTTAAAGATATAGTTTTGAAATTAAATTGTCACACTTTTTTTTTTTTGAGACAGGGTCTCACTGTGCAGTGCAGGCTGGACTTGGGCTCCCTATGTAACCCAGGCTACCCTGAAACTCATGGCGATCCTCCTGCCTCAGCTTCTCAGGTGCTGGAATGAGAAGCATGTGCCACACCTGTCTGTCACATTTCATTTTGGGGCTAAGTGACTAATTTATTTAAGAAATCAATTAAAAAACAAGAAAGTAATTTACAAAGATATCATTGCTCCTAACTAAAGAAAGAGTGGTAATACATAAGCATTCCATCACTTTTGTTCCTAGTTTAAATACTTTTCAATTTATGAAAGTACAAGATCAATTTCTACAGAAAAAACTAAAGTCCATTCTTGCACAATATAAAAGAGATGTAAAAAGAGAGTGAAAATTTGCAACACTTCCGATTTGCTGTAGGAATAAAATCCCAGGCCAGCACACACCACTGCAATCACTTCAGACACAGAGCACTGAATGGCATGCACAGCTGAGGGCCTGGTGTGAAGAGCGGTATCTAATGTCTGCCCAGACCTGCACCAGGAGTTCCTGTGGATTGTCACAAGCTCAGTGCTTCCTGGCTCTTTTAGTCTTCAGTTCTTACAGTTTCGGTTCAACATTCGGACATTTTCTGCAACACAAATTTGACAAAAGCATTATGTTTTTTAGGGAGATAGCTTCCATGGAACATAAAATAGTCTGTTGTGCAAAAGCGATAGCAGCTGGTGGAGTTTATAGAAAGTGGCAGAGCCCCATGCAATGAATTATAAACATGGTTATGTTTAAAGCAAGCACTGACATAAAAGAGGCAACAGAACATGAAGCGTGCTTCTATTTTGCTCAAGAAATATGCTCAATGTCAAGGAAACTGTGCAGCATGATTAGAAGATCCAGGAAATTCTGGTACAAGGCCATGTTTTCCTCTCCCCCATTTAGACATCAGATGAATTCTTTCATTTGTGGCATGTATCATGCTTTGCATTAGCTTTCTCTCTTCTCTCCTTCATTTCTGCTGCCACATCTCTTTCATTCTATTTCATAGGCACCAAGAGTAACACTTTTGGTGTATGTCCTTGGATCTGTAAGCATTTTTGAAAAAATATAGTACTGTTCTTTGTGAGTCGATGCTGAAAACTTGCTTTAATAGTGCAATACTTAGTTATGGTGTCAACTTGAACAAGAAATGCCTAACAGACTGGTCTAGCACAGTTCTTCTGGGTGTGTCTGGATGACTGATTTACTGAGAGAAGACTCCACCCACTGGGTGAGTAGCATCAGCCAATGGGCTTGAAGCCTGGGTGGAATAAAAAGGAAAAGAAGGAGGTCTTGTTTCTCTTTCTTTACCATCGCCTTTAACACTCATCTCCAGGCTTCTAGTGCAGACTCTTCTGGATACAGACTTGCCTAGGACTCAGCAGTGAGCTCCATGCCTTTGTCTTTTGCCTGAGCCATCTGGATCTACAGCTTACAGACCTTTTAAATTCTTCAATGCTTGGGTTGACCTTGCACTTGCCAGGCGGGTGCTTATGCCACTGAGCTAAATCCCCAGCCCCACAAAAAGTTTTTTGAGGACAATATTACTAAATATTAATCTCTCATCTATTTTTAATTTTGGAAATATCTTCTCTCCAATGATCACCCAACTTTAAATCTTTCTATGGTGTCATTTATATGAATTTATCTGTATATTTTTAATCCTTTCAGGGAATCTTAAGAAGTCTTTCCCCAGGCACAAGCAGTCAAGGAATATTCATTGTGCTAATCACTTTGCAGTCTGTCATTCACACTCAAGTCTTTTAACTGTCTGGCAGTCATCTTTATTTGAATGATAACATATTGACTTTATGTTTCTGTGTATAAAATGGGCCACTTTTTCAAATACCACATGATAAATAAACCATCATTTTCTTGTTGGTTTATGTGACAGCCTTGATCAAATAACAAATATCTGTGTCCATGCCTATTCTGAGTTATCTATCTTATTCTATTCCATTCTGAATCTTGTCCTGCTCTATCCTACTCTATTTCATTGTCAGTTTGTTTGGGTTGTACCATTGTACACTTTTTTTGTTGTTGTTGTCGTTGTTGTTACTCATTTCTGGAAAACTAAGTCCTTCCTTAAAACAGACTGTCCTAATTATGTTTAAATATCCAGTATCCTCTTCTGTTCTACCAACATAACTCTAATTTTATTTGGGACAGCAATGTGTTCCCCTCAAATATTTATTTTCGCAGGTTTTTTTGGCAGAAAGAACGGGTCATGGTTGTGAACAATGAGATGAAGGAAATTTTTCCTACGGACAAAGGAAAATGATCACTGTAGAAAACTATTCATTTGTTCTACTTTTTCTCTTTATGATGCCCCACTTTATACATTTCTAGAATATGGACATGAGGCTTGAAGACATAATACTAACATGGAGGTGAAGCACACGCGCTAGAGGATGGCAGGCCAAGAAAGCTGGAAGCACCCCCACTGCCTTGGTTCACTTTGCTTTCAGCCCCGTGACCCCTGGGTTTACTGCCTGAGTCAGCGGATCTTATGTCTACATGTGCACAGTAGCATTCTCTGATTTTTGTATCTAAATACATTTCTTACCGATATACTGTCTTTTCCCTCTTCTTCTTCTTCAAAATTCCTTTACCTAAGCTTTTATCTTTCCATATAAAGTCTAAATTAAAAATTTCAAGTCCCTTAAAAACTTCACTGAAATTTTGATTGGACTGGATTAACAAGAGGAAATGGATTCTTTACACTATTAAGTAATCTTAATCTTATTAAGTAATTAAGTATCTTGCCATTTACTTAGATTTTCTTTCATTAAAGAGTTTTAAGAAGTTTATGTTGCCAACTTGCTGTGCATTTTTTGGTTTATTTATGGTAGAAAGATCCAGAATACTAGCTCATCGCATTTTGCTAATTCTCATATGCACTTTATTTTACTTCATGTTTCGTCTATGTAATGTGGATTCACATTTGATTGATTTGGTTGATTAACTCACATTTGATTGATGACGTTTGTTTGTTTGTTTGTTTGTTTGTTACTGGGGATTGAACTCACCACCTCGCACTTGCCAGGCAAGGCGCTTAAGCCACTGAGCTAAATCCCCAGCTTTTTCTTTTTTCTTTTTGAGCCAGAGTTTCATTATGCAATTCATCTGGCTTTGAACTCACTTTGTAGCACAAACTTGCCTCAAACTCACAACGATCCTCCTGCCTCAGCCTCCCGAGTGCTGGGATAACAGGGGTGTACTATCATGCCCAGCTTAGATCGATGACATTTAACAGTCATAGTTGGCAGTGGTCTTCTCTGCCCTGTGCCTTTAATGACATATAAAGTGATAGTGCATTGGACCAAAGATGGTTTTTCATTTAAAGAAATATAGCATATACTTTAATTTAACATTCGAATTTGATTTTCTTTCCCTTTGATTTCTTTTATTTTCTCCATTAGCACTTTCAATTGATCAAAAACAAAACTGGCTGCCAGGGGTTTAGCTCAGTGCTAGCCTGGCTGGCAAGCACAAGGTCATGAGTTCGATCCCCGCTACAAAAAACAAAAAACAAAAAAAAAACCCCATAAAACTGACCATTGTTTAGAAATGCTTATTAACTTCCAAATTATTGTATGCATTACTTACTGTAATACTTTATAATACTCAAAGCAAGTCATTCTTTGTAGTAGACCCAATATATTTTCTTGTTTTGTTTATAGTTTTTAATTAAATTTTTTGAAAAGTACAATAAATAATATGACACTCCCATAAGCTATTTTCCCAAAAGGAGGCTTTTAAAAATTCCCTGCTTCTGTGTATTTGCTAAAAAGCAAATACAACCCAGTTATTTAATATTTGCTTCAATTTAATTTTCTTTTAATAAAAATTAAATAATAAAATTGTTTTGTTAATTACCTTAGTTAATTAACTTAATAAGAAAATTATTTCTGTAGGCAAAGTTCCCTGCTTTTCTGTCCTCATTTCTCACTCTCTCATGAAGCAACACTGTACTGAATTTTGAGTGCTGCCAATCCACATTTCACCTACTTTCACTGCATACAATTGGATCTATAAGTAATAGATAGTATTGTTTTGTGGACTTTAATTTTTTTCCTATAATACATGATATTTGCAATTTTCACCCAGTGTTATACTTTTTATCTTTGCAGTGTAAATATACATAGATTTAATCTATTTATTTTAATGTCTGGATAGTGTGTCACTTTTACTGAGTGTTTCTATGGATTTATTGTGACCACTGCTGCAATGAATTGTGAATATATTTCCTTCTTTATGTTCAGGTATGAAGAATTCTTTTGCCATATCTAGTTTCTCAAAGAAGGCAATCTTTTCTTTAAATCAAAAAGTCCTTTTATTCATTTTAAGAAGAAAATATAAATGATAAAATCTCTAAAATGCCTTTTTCCCTTTTGTATGAAATAACTGTTGCATATACTGCATTATAATAAAAAGATAGTCATTGTAATTACAGTCCATGAAAGAGCTCTTAGAAGTTAACATTCTTTACTCCATTGCATTTGTGTGCTTCCCTCTCTCCTCACAATAACAAGAACAACCTAATCATTCGCCATATACCTCCTCTGGCAAATGTAGACTTCCATAACTGCATCATCAGAATTATTTCACTGTATGTTCTTGACTTTGCAATATCAGTGCATTGTTCAATATCTAGTATTTATATGAATGTTTATATTATACTCATTTTTTATAGCAACTGTTTTACTTTCTCATTACTGGGACAAAATATCTCACACCCACAAGTCAAAGAAGAAAAGGTTCATTTTGGTTTGCAGTTTGTAGAGGTTTCAGTCAATGGTCTTCTAGCTCCAAGGCAGGGCAGTATGGCAGAGGGGCATGGCAGAGAAAAAAGAGTTCATGACATGCCATGAAAAGGGAGAAGCAGTATGACTTTTTCCCCTTTTTATTCCATCCAGTCTGCAAGCCTACAGGTTAGTGCCTCTCACACTCAGGCTGTGTCTTCCCTCTTCAGTAAGTACATCGTCCCCATCCAGCACTATGATAAACCAATCAGTAGATTGATCCAATATCATATACCCATTGTTGCAGGCAGCTGAGTTAGTTAGAAATATTATAGGCAGTGAGATAGGGCTGGGTCCTCAGTGGAGCCAGTGCAGAACCTGGCTATTACGGGGAGAGTGATGCCTCCTGCTGTGGGAGAGGCCTCAAAACAAAAGACCAAACAAATGCACCTATATCCTGAGGGTTGATACCCTAAACAGTTCCCATATCCCTAGGAAAGAGTCACTGCTCTTTAAGAATGCCCACTTTCTACGTGACTCGTTTCCCTATTTGTCCCTAATGTAATCAATTTTACCTGAACTTTGATCTTACTGTCTAACTATAGTTATGTCCCACCTTACGCCCATCTGCCTTGTGAGTCCCCAGTCTTCCCCCACCTTGAACCCATGGTTTTACTCTATAAAAGTTCCTGGAAAAGACAGAGTCCTTGGCAACCCACTTGGGACCCCCTTCTGTCTCTCTCCAGACAGAAGCTTTCTTTCTCTCAATAAATATATTCTGCTCTTAACCTTCGATGTTCCTAAAATTCATTCTTTGATTTTAGAGAACACGAACTCCCAGACATAGAAGGTCGGGAATTTCATTCCCCTATATTACCATGACCTAGTCATTCCCCAAAGCCCCACCTAGGAGAACATGAGGCTTTGGGAGGACATCTAGGTATAAACCATAACAGCAACTGAGTAGGATTTACAAAACTACCTTTTTGTTTGATGGCATTATTATATTTCACCCAAAAATGATTACTTTTCTATCTTTTCCTAACTGTACTTTTTAGATTCTGTATTTTTCTATTTGTTATCTATCACAGGGCCAATTACTTTAGTTACATTTTCACATTTTTAGAGTTATTGATGTTGTGGCATTTAGGGTCCTTAAAGGTCTAAGGAGTGGCTGTCCCACCTAGGGCTGATTCCTAAACATAGTGAACAACTTATTTGGGAGTACATCTTTCATATGCAAACCACCACTTCATGTAGCTCTCATACACCAATCCATTATTTTCCCTGCCCGAAGTCATTCCAAGGCCAAGTACCAACCAACCAGAGGCACCCTGATATTCCAGAGTACTCCAGAATCATTCAAACTAGCCAATCCCAACAGTTCCCCTGCCCTGTCTCCCTTTCTTGCAGAAACTCTAGTGAATATTGAGCCTGGACTCTCCCTTTGCTCCTTTCTGCCTCCTGATCAAAGCTGGGACTTCCTCTGTGGCCCTGTGGGTGGGGTGTGTCCCTTTCCCTTGGGAAATTTAAACTATTCTTCTTTCAATGGCATTGTCCTCTCCATGTCAGTATCTGGTCAACTACATAAATCCTGTAAGTACAGATGACACATATCTACAGATAGATGTCTACAGACATCTATTTACTGTCCTCCCTCCCCAAATGAAAATGCAAGTAGGAAAATAACTAAAGCAACACACTGAAAAGTCTTTTTCCAGAATTTAAATCCCCTGGAATCCACAATGCTTTTTATAATGTCTAACATTGAATGTTTTGTTTTGTTTTTGTACTGGGGATCAAACTCAGGACCGCATGCTTGCAAGGCAGATGCTTATGCCATTGAGCTAAATTCCTGGCCCAACATCTAAGCAGTTTATACAACAGTTCATTATAGGATTTCAGTAAGGGTAAAGAGCCTAGAATAGGCTCATGCATTACGCCTGACTCAAATGATTTGTATGGATGGCAAATTGATAGAAAATTTTAATGCTTATTTGGTGTCTCCAAGTATCCTTTGGATTCCACTCTGACCAGCTGCAGAGCCACTTTCTGCTAGCGGAGCACCTTCCCTAATGAAAAGTCCTTCAGTGCTGTGTGAGGACATGATACACACTCGCCCCTTCACCAGGTCCTTGATTCTGCCTGTTGCCCTTCACTCAATGTCTTCTTAATGCCTATCAGGTACCCTCAGGGAACCCCATACCGGATACACCTTAGCCATTAATTTTTTTTTAATCAAGAATGAGTGAATGTAGGGACTGGTTGGTCTAGTGAATGCTTTGTTGTTCTTAGGAAATTTGAAATGGTCAATTAATAATATTTGGTGTTCTTCCATTTCAGCTCACTTTTCTGTAGATTTAAATTTAACTAAACATAATTTGATATTTAATGAGGGAATAGCCATGTTAATAATTTCATTCTGATTTGATCCCTTTTCTACTTCTATAAAAACATTCTACATTTATCCTTTAGGAAAAGCTCATAAAGTCAAGATCAGGTTAAAGAAAAGATTTCTCTGTTGTTTGGTTGGTTTTCATAATTGCTAACCAGATAGAAACAGTCATGTAAGGAATTGTTGGTCAACCAACACCCCAGCATGGCTACATATTTTAGTAGTTATGGACTGTTTGTAACTAGAGGATGCCACATGGAAATGGAGAGTTACTGGAAAACTTAACTTAGATTTATTTGTAAATGGGCAGTGAGGGTTGAAATGAGTATAAACATTGTCTAACTTTGAGCTTTGCCTTCTCATCCTAAAGAGATCCTCCAATCCAAACTGGTGAGACCTCAGTCTTCCTGGTGGTGATGTGGTCCTTTGCAATAGCAAAGTGTTATGCAGAAGCCACAAACACAAACTGGGAGAAGAAAGGCCTTTTTTAAAAAAAAATTTAAAAATACATATAATTTGGTGGATTGACTGTATTTGTAGAACTGAACAACTGTTCAGAAATTTAACATCTTGGGGCCTGCCTGGGGTGTGGCTCTAGGAATGGTGTGTGCTTAGCATGGGCAAAGCCCTCGTTTCCATTCCTAGCGGAAGAAAAAGGAAGGAATGGAGCGAGAGAGAGATAAGAAGGGAGGAAGGAGGAAGAGATGTGAAAAGAGAAAGAAAAAAGAAGAGAAGGAAGAGGAGGAAGAAGAGGGAGGAAGAAGCAACTCTTGTTGCCTTGGCTTATTTAGGGTGTTTCGCTTAGATAGAGTGGACACAGGCTTGGAAAACTCTCCATCCTTTTCCTTTTTGCTCTTCTCTTCCCCCTACACTCCTCCTCCTTCCCCACTTCTTTTCTTCTTTCGTGGTGTACAAATTGCTTTCAGTGTTGATTGTCATCTCCTATGTGGGTACCTTGTGTGAATGGGCTGTTGCATAGGTAATCGGAAAGAGGAAAGGGGAGCAGTCCTAGGTGAAGAAGTGCGGTGGACACAGCCCGGGACTGTCCCCGACAAGGAGTATGGCACTCCCTCCCTGAGAATCTGGAAAAATTGCAGACATTTGGGCTCCACCCCAGACCTTCTGAATGGGACTCTCTTGGCGGGCTTGAGCACTCTGCTGCCTCTAGGACACTCCGGGTGAGTCTGACACACTAAGTGTGAGGACTCCCTGCCACAGAGGGAGCTGGCCTGGCACCTCCATGAAGATGTCCCTGCACAGTGGCCTGTCATCCTCAGGTGTGTCCCATGCACTTGGGCTCTCCACTTCAGGCACTTAGGGTCTGGGCCAAGGAACTCCTTGATTCCATTTTTTGCTGATGAAATTTAGGAAATTTAACTGTCAAACCTTTAATTTTCAGAGATCATCTGCTTTCACACTCTGCAAACTAAAAAAAAAAGAAATTATTCATGTAATTTGCATATTGGAGAGAGGAGCTTTGAAAGAGGAAGCACTCAATAACTCAGCAGTGCACAGGAAAGTGTGGAGATGTCTTCCCTTGGTTTAGAATGAAGTTCTGTTTGGAAAGTCTGAGTGTTTACCAGGAGCCATTAGTTCAATCATATAGCATTAGCTCTCACAATGATCTTTTTGATATCAGTGACCTTTATTCATTGATATGAAGCTACTGCCTCATAAACATGAAGTTATATTATAAATAAGAGGTATCCACTTCACCTCATCTCATCCATTTGTTGAATGCTTGAATTATTCAACAATTCAAGCCCACAGGTTCAAAGCTGTACTCCCGGAAGAACGCCTGCATTGCTCCTACCTCCAGTACCAACCTCAGATCGCATCAGAGTGTTGGTCTTGAGCTCTGTGCTTTGGAGGACCAAAATCCAGTCTTCTTCCAGGCCCTAGGGTCTGGATTTTTCAGCCCAGATACCTTGAATTCCCATACAGCTCTTCTCCTGAGGTCTTTCCTTCTGGGGGCAGGTCACAGCTCTAGTGTGTGCACCTCTAGACTCAGGGGGTGGCCAGGGAAGCTGTTTCCTTGGAAAGGGGAGCGTGTTTGGATGCATGTGCCAGAGTGTCCATACTGGTGTACAGACAGAGCTGAGGGTGGGACAGGCCTTGAGTTAGGAGTTCGATAATTCTAAGTTTGGACCATGATTCCTAAGTGACTGCAAAGAATAGAATATATTTTAACAATTTGCTGCCTTGATTTCAAATTCTAAATATTTCAGCAAATGGTCTGTGGGATCCATTAGCATTTTTGTTCCAGAACCCAGAAAAAAAAACATGGAGAGCCAGACACACATAGTGACTTGTAGGTGAAGGAGTTTCCTATACTCCATCATGTGAAACTTGGACCTTTAGTTCCCATGACTGAGTTCTCTGAGTGCCAGTGATGAGTGGCTCCTGTCACATGGCATTACAGACTTACAGCAAAACAGATTTGGAGAGCAGCCCTGAGATAATGAAGAGGGTACTGGCTCCTGTGTTCACAGTAAACATCTACTTCAGGTGAGACAATAGGAGGTGACTGTGATTGTGATTGAGACAATGAGAAACACTTAAAAGATACCAGAAAGTCTTTTCAGAGAACACAGCATGGCGGTGGGCTGCTGGGACATAAACTCAATCAAGACCTTGATAGGGAGTTGTCTCAGCTACCTTCTCATTGCTGGGACAAAATACCCAAAATCTTCAAGTTAAAGGAAGAAAAGTTTATTTGGGCTCATAGTTTGTAGGGGTTTCAAACCTTATTTGGCTGGCTCCAAGGCAGGGCAGCATGGCAGAGGGGCACTGCAGAGGGGACACAGTCCATGGCACAGCAGACAGGAAGCAGAGAGATCAAAGCAGCCCAAGACCCCATCTCCTTTAGTCTTCACCTCCCCACATCACACCTAGCTATAAACTCATCGGTTCACTAATCCACTGATGAGTATGACACCCCCATGATCCAATCACCTCCCCAAAGTATGAGAACACAAGGCTTTGGGGGACATCTAGATTTAAACCACACAGTGGGGTTTAGGACCTCAATAGGATAATATAAAAGTGAACCATTCAGACTCTAAAATATATCCCCATGGCTTAAATCCTGGCTCTGATAGTTACTAGTTGTGTGAATTTTTTTCAGTACTGGGAATTGGATCCAGAGCCTTCACACTGAACTATACTGGTGTGGCGCCCTTTTCTGTCCACGCCGCATCCCAGTCCATCCACACCTTGTGACAATCGCTTCTCCAGGAAAAGGACACCGCATGTGGGAATTGGGCGCGGGGATCTTGGAATGTTTTGTACTGATAATTGTAATTTGTGTAGTTCACATGTGTATGTTTTTATGTAATGCTCAATATGGAGTCGAGGTTGGAGACTCCAGGGGGGTTGCTGGAGGCCCTCTAGATAACCCCTTTGTGAGGACTGGTTGTGGGGTTTTGCCTTCTGTGAGTAGTGTGAGAGAGTTTATGCAGGAGCTTTGGGTGGGAGAGCTCATGGAGGAGGATTTGCGGGGTTCCTGTGAGACAACTGCCCTGAGACACTGGACAGGCAGCCAAAGACGGGCAACT
>PVLA01017786.1:0-16257 GCA_004027455.1 Hydrochoerus hydrochaeris
AATTATACAATTCAGCCTATCATTTTCATACATGAATTAATTACATTTAATACATCTCTTCCTTAAACTTTTTCTTCTTGGTTGAATGGCTTTGGAGGATGGAAAGTTGCAGCTCATGTTAACAGCATGTCACACACTAAAAATATATATTGCACAAAATATATGAAAGAGTTTAACTTTGCTACTTTGTTGTGTCAAAGTTTCACCAACCAGTTGGAAAATGGAATTATATCTACAACTATTACTTGATGCTATAAAGTTAATATTTAAGATATTTTAAAACAACATCCATATGTTTATTGTCATATTTGTAAAGTCACCAAATTAGTATGCTTAATACTAATAAGAGTGATATTTTATTTCAGTGCTAGTAATATGTCTTTATAGAATTTCTAAGAAATGTCATATTCTTCTGTTGTGTCAAAAACTGCTCTCCAAATGAGTGTTTTATCTTAAATGTTACCTTTTATTCTTTTTAAATTTTCGTTGAAAATAGTGCATTGATTTCTGTGAATAAGGAAATATTTTTGTTTAATTTTAGCTTTTTTCCTTTCTTTTTTTCTTTCTTGGCTTTCAGTTTGTATTTTGTTGTATGAATGAATTTGCTTTTTTATTTTTATTTTTACTTATAGCAAGCATGGGAATATATTCTTGCTTACACCTTGGGAAAGATAGCACCCTAAATGTGGCTTAATCAACACTGTAAATCATTTCCTTTCTTTCCCATTGACTCAATATGTGCATTGATGGAAATGTGTGCTCTAGTGGCATATTTTTTAGTCTTAATTGCTTGCCTGTAATCAGGACTATATCAACTGTTGTCATTCTAAATGTTTCCTTTCTTTTTTTCAAACACACTTGCCTGATTGACCTTTTTTTCTCTGTCTTTCTATGGGGCTGTTCCAGGAGCCATGGCTAATCATCTTATAAGCAATGCTCTGCTTTGTCCGCATGGTACTAACAATCACTATAATACACTGCTTGGGGAACCGGCAATCTGTAACAACCCTCCCATCAACATGTACAACGCACAAGGTGTGCTGTGGTTTATCTTAATGTTTCCAAGTGAGAGTCCCACTTTATGTAGCTTTTATAGGCACATTCTATTTGCTTTTTCCTGCCTTTGTTTTGGAAGCAGACACAGACTACTTTCACATTCCACCCCCTTGGGGTTTTTATTTTCCATTTTCCTTAGGTTTTCGTTAGTCAGAAATGGATCCTTTCTGATGAACAAATGCCTGATTCATCAATATGTGTTTGTTCCCCTGTGCTGTTATAAAATGCATTGTGGTTTGTTAGTACTCTTCTTGTTGTTCATTTATTTCTGTGTTAAATACCTAAGTGTTTATTTTGAGAAATGAGATACTTGTCTAAGGTAAGTAAGAAAAAGAGAGATTTGATTTGGTAGTTTTAATTGTGTAAGATCAAGAAAATTAATCTTTATTACATTCTGAAATACCCTCTGCCCACAAAGCCTCAAAGCATTGCAGTAACTCAGAAATAACAGTGAAGAACCGTGACCTGGATGAAGCGGCCCAGGATTTGTTCCCCTCTGCTATCACCGATAACCCCCAGGCAGTTCACAAAACTGATTTTTCTACTGTAAAAGAGCCCTCTCAGTGTCCTCTTGCTTGAGAAGACATACAATTGTGTCTCAATAAAATAAACATAGGTCTTTTTAAAGCTACTTACAAAATAAGTATAGTTGAACCTGTTTTTTACCTTTCTCAATATATAAATTGTTAGAGACACAGAAATTTAAAGTATCCTACATCTGTATCTATACAGAGACCACAAACATTGTTCAAATAAAAGTCTCATAAAAGAATAATACTAGTCAATGATTCACTTACTTAAAATTATACTTGAAAAAAAATCACCGTAATAAAGGTTTCCATGATCATTGCAAGTTGGATGTGATGGATTGACAGCATTTAAATTTTTCAAGCAATTTTAAATAAAATTTTCATTACCCTTTGTGGACACTTAATTTTTTCTCTTCAGCCAATGGTAAAATATTAGTGATGGGGAAGTCTTGTTGTGAAAGTGCCATTCAAAAAAAAAGAAAACCATGTTTTTCCCATGACCACTGGAATGGCAATTGTCTCATATCATATGAGTAGTAGTGGTGTTTTGCTAGATTAAAAAAATGGCTTAAAAATATTTCACAAATAACGGAGTCACAGATGAAAAAGTGATTTTAGGGATTTGCTTGTTTGTGGCCAGGCATGGTGGTGCATGCCTGTAATCCCAGTACTTGGGAGGCTGAGGTAGGAGGATCCTTGAGAGTTTGAGGCCAACCTGAACTGCATAACAAGATCCTGTATGGAAACGACCAAAAAAAAAAAAACAAGTTTGTCATCATAATAAAAATAATTCAGCAAACTTTCAATTTCTTCAAGTTTCTTGAAGTTACTTATCTAAGATCACAGACTTTTACAGTAGGAGGAATAAAAACCTCATTAAATCCTCTTTACTATCATCATTGGCATTGGATAGGCCTGGACTCAGTACTGCCTTTAATGGGTCCTCCTCCTGTTTTCATTGTTGAAATGCTCCGGGGGTTTTACGTGTATTCCTCTGGACATGCTGCTTACCGTGTCTCTACAGCAAGAGAGGGAAGCGGACGCACTCTTTCACTGTCTCCTGGCCAGCCTGTAAATATTGGAATCCACTCTTTTCCTTTGGTCCCCTATTTCCTAGAAAACCAGAAGCATCAGTGTGAGGCATCTTCTGAGTTCTCATTCCTGGGTATCCTCTCTGTACTGTTTCATCCTTCACCATCCCGACTCAATCGTAAGACTCTAAACTGCACATAACACAGTGCACCAGACACCTTAAAATGGAATAATTTAGTAGAGCTTATAAATACTTGTTTTGTTTTTTCCTTATTTCCCTTTAGCCAAATACCAGACAAATGTGTCATTTTAAACATTTTAAAGTGTGCTGATCTCCTAGTATATTTTGAATACTGTGAAAGACTTGTACCTTTTCTGAAAATTAAATGTACTCTACACTATTCACCTTAAATAGAATGGCTGGTAATTATTTTTAAATAAGAAATTTTGGTCACATTTTGTCTTGTTTTTTCAGATATATTTTATAATTTCTTATATAATAAAAAAGAATATTAGTTGTACGTTTTCACTATTTCAATCTGTCTCATGTAACATTATTTTTACTGGTATCCCAAAATAGGAGATTTCTGAAAGATGGATCACTTGTATAAAAGTATTTAAATAAAATTCTCACAGTGCAAAATTTAAAATGATACCATATAGACTTTTATTCCTATAGAATCCATTAGTGGTTATTGCTATTATGATTATCAATAAATAAAAAAATTAGTCTAAATGGATATGTCATTTATTTCAGCAAATTTAATAAATGCTCACTTTAAAAGAAAAGCAAATTGTTTTATTAATTTTTCATGGTCTGAATTGGAATTGTTCAGCTATTTGATATTTTACTATTTTTCACTAATCATGGTAGTACTTAAAGGAATCTTTTAACACTGACCTAAAATAAATATTAGTAATTGTCATATTGCTACTAATCTTATGCTTTCAGATGAATGCACTTATATTCTTACTTGCAAGGTGAAAACTTACATGAAATATAGGTGGCTCGGAATGTACTGGAGTGGTTTATATTCAGTTACCACTTGGTTGTGTTGTGTGTGCTCTCTAATTCAGTTATACCAGGGCTATCCAGGCATGGAAACCTTCAGACTTAAAGTATCTATTCTTGCTTGTAATGCTTTTATTTAAAATATGTAAAGATGTGTATATATTGTTACTGAAGCATACAGAATTAGAAATAAAAAAAGAATAACATTATATTGAATTCATAAGCTGTCTTTGGAAAGATTTAAAATCTCATGCATCGTATTTCTGGGTCATTATCTTCTCATCAGTATTAGAAGTTCAATTTGGGTGAAACTATAACACATTACAGAAAAACTGGCCAACAGAACATAAGAAGTCAAGTCTAATAAAATAAATTTACATTTTAAAGTAATTTAATTCAATTCTAAAACTTTAAAAGACATCATACGGACAGTTGGTAAGAATATAACGTGAAATTATAAAGCATTTAAGTTAAGGTTCTAATGGCTTTCACAGCCTATGGCAAATGCGAAGGGGAGATTGCAGCAGAGTTGATGGAAGGCTAGAAGTCTTCTGTTCTTTATCCCCGCTCTGCTCTTCCCCAGGGAGGCAATGGATAAGACCTAACCTCTACAGGCTGTAGTTTCTCTCAGGCGAGTGAGAAATGAACTTCAGTGATTTCCTGTGTGTTAATATCACATTAAAGGACAAGCCACTGTGATCCTACAGCCATTTTTCATCTGGTGATAAACAGCTTGGCTGTTTATTTCAAATTCTTACTCTAAAACTATTTGGCAAGCTAAAAAGAGAGTCCCACTGGATTCTGAAACATTATATATAGGCCTCTTTTGCTGAGAAGCAAATCAACCTTTAGCATATAGGTAAAACTGACTCTTTAAAGCAGTGGTCAAAGCATAATGATTTGGAATGCCTTGAAATGATCTGGGCTGGTGAAACCAATGGTTTTCAATGTTGTTATATTTTAACCTTCCTATAAACAAAATCAGCAAGAGCAATTTTTCTGACCTGATAACAATATAAGTTTTATTTTTCAAATATTTTTCTAGGATTGTTTTTAAATCTCAAAATGTTTGATTGCATACAATGGTGTAGCAGTCCTGAGGAAAAAAGTTGATATTGAAGATGGTATTTTCCCCACATTATGTTGATACAGAATAGCAAATGGGTTTAACGTTTTTTTCTTCTGTAGTCACACAACTCCTGAATATTAGCTCCAGAAATCACAATGTTGGTGGAGTTTTAGTAGATATTGTAAGCAACAGGTGTCCAAAAGCAGTGGGGGAAAGTAACATTTGCCCAGGGAAAGAGAAGAAACAGAAGGGGGAGAGAATGAACACAAGTATGCGAAACTTTGACTCTGGTTTTCTCTTGGAATTCACATTAAAGGTTTTATTAATAATTTTATTAATAAACTCCAAAGTTACACGACATTCCTTGCAAGCAGGTATATTCTAACAGCCTACAAATACTGGTGGAAAATAGCAGTGGAAATAGGCCCAGCTCACCTTCTTTTTCCACTCTCTGGTTTGTGTGGTAAACTTAACTGTAATATAATTGTGTATTTGTTTGAAATTTACAAACTGCAGAAATGCTAACCAAAGACTTATATTAGCATGGGTTAAGGGGAATTTCTTATTTTCTGACTAACATTTGAGTATTTTTAATTATGATGAACCATGTAACACAGATTCATGAATTTTGGGGCAGTGGAATTATTTCCTTTGACTCTTTTTTCTGCATATCATCAATTTGCTTTTTACTCATGTTTCTCCTGCTGTCGCTGTAAGCTTACTTGTTTTTTCTTTCCTTTTCTTCATGCTGTCGTTTAGAGCCCTACAGAGAGACAAGTATGGGAGTAAAGCTAAACATTGCATATCAAATGTAATTTTTTTAGTTCACTTTTATTGCACCACATATAGATGATGTAGTTATTAAAAACAGTTCATCTCACAATTTAAAAACTAAAGAACTTACAAATCAACCTATATAAATATATGTTAATAGAGACTAGATGCTTTTGTTGTCTGATTCTTTTATTCTGTCACATAATCAACATAGTTGTTAAGTCTCATGTAATGTTTGTGTGAGTTAAATTGTTTTTAAATTAAGCATTTATTTTTGCTAAGTAATTCATAAACTTTTAATTTTTATTAGTACATCCCATCATAAAAATGTGTCACATGCAGCATACCCACTTTATTTTACTGTGGCTGTTTTCAGTCTGTACCTAATGCATTGACAACAGAAATTAAAAAAAAAACAAAAACAAAAAAGCCCAAGTTTCAATGCATCAGCCACCCAACCATAGCCATGAAGCTTACCATACAGCCTCTGCAATAGCAATCACCCATCACACCCAGTGCTTTAAAAGGCATTTACTTTTTTTTTGCTTCTTAACATTGTGGATTTGTGTATAAGATGTAACATGAAAATAAATGGCTTCAACCTATGTCTGTGATGGCTGTTTGTTGGAATCTGTGTAACTCAAATACACAGTGTGCATCCAAAATTCCCATAAATTTGACAGTATGCAACACTGCATTTAAACTAGAATTGAACTAGTCAAGTTTTGAGGAACATGACTGCATCACAGATATAGAATGAGTGCTGTATTTTCACAAGTTTAGCAATGTATTGAGAATTTTTAAATTAATTTTTCTATAAGGAAGTACTTTTTTATCTTGCAGTAATGGTTAAATGTGTATTTTTGGTTGCATTTGAAGTGATTTATGAAACTATTATAGATTCTTGAATTTCTATTCATTCAAGGGAATGCAAAAACCTTGAAGAAGTATAGGGTCAAATGTATTTTAATGCAGCTCTTTCTTACCAGAATAAAATGTTTATGCTCTTTCAAACACAAAATTCGATATATCCCCAAACAATCACCCATTATAAAATGATAGCTTTAATTCGGACACTATGTTTTTATTTTTGTATCCTTTTGTTTTGGTTTTGGTACTGGGGATCAAACTCAAGACCTGACACTTAGCAGGCAAGTGCTTTGTGCCGCTGAGCTAGGTCCCCAGCCTTGACACTGTGTTTTAGGAATCAAGTCTCTTGTTTTTGTGCACTTCAATGTAGTACTACCTAATGACCCTGAACAATCACTAATGGATTAATTTAACAATAAATAAAGTGCTTATAGCAGAAAAAATTAGAAAGTAAATTCAGATACTTTTGAAAGTTTCTGTGTGTAAACTATTTTGATTCAGCATTTATTTGATGAAGCATTATTTCATGACTACATCATTTTGCCAAATTTAGCCTAATCCTATTGTTTTTTTATGTAGGGATTATTTTTAATCTCACAAAATTATATTAGAGTATTTGTTTCTTTTACTTTGACCTGCCTATTCAAATAACCCACATAAATTATGTTAATATTATAGCTTTTCAATTAACCATGTAAAATTAAAAGTAATGATAGAGTATTTAATTGACTTTCATATGTATAAATTGAAAGCTATGAATGACTACACCAAAATTTTGTACTATTTTGCTCAAGTTATAACTAAGTAACAACAGACATTTGTGTGAAATTGGCAATCGATAATGTATAGGCTTTTTAGACTTCTTTTAAGATTTATTTTAGATACTTTGTTTCCATTTACAAAATTCCAATCAGTTGTCCAATGATCCATAGATATGGTTATGTGCCTATAGATTTAATAGTATTTTTTTCTCTCCAAAGATTTAATACCTAGAATACTAGCAACATGTACATACTTCATAGTCAATGAATGTTTTTGCTTCTGTGTGTGTGTGTGTGTGCGTGCGCGTGTGTCCCCTGGCCTACTGGATATCCACGTCATAGTGTCTTGTAATCTTTTTCAGAAGGGCTTCTGAACAATGCCAGGGATACAAGTGTCATGGATACTCTACCACTGAATGGTAACCATGGCAATAGTTATAGCATTGCCGGTGGCGAATACCTAAGCAACTGTGTGCAAATCATAGACCGAGGCTATACCCATAATGAGACCGCCCTAGAGAAAAAGATTCTGAAGGAACTCACGTCCAACTATATCCCTTCTTACCTGAACAACCACGAGCGCTCCAGCGAGCAGAACCGGAATCTGATGAACAAGCTGGTCAACAACCTGGGCGGAGGGGGCGAAAACGACAGCATTGTGCTGGACGACGCCGCGTCCTTCACCCACGAGGAGGGCCTGGGCCTGGAGCTCATCCACGAGGAGTTGGACGCGCCCCTGCTGCCGCTGCGAGTGTACCCCACGGAGAACCACCAGCCACGCCACTACTCCCGGAGGCAGCTCCCCCAGGACTACAGCGAGAGCTTCTTCCCCTTGGTAAGCAACGAGCACACAGAGGAGCTGCCCTCGCCCCCCAGGGACCCGCTCCACACCAGCCTGCTGCAGGGGCGCCCTCGGTGGACGAGGTCCCTGCCTGCGCGCAGTCCGAGCCCCCCCGGGGCCCGGGGCGCGGACGCCGACGAGGACAGGACGCCTACTGCAAGAGCACGCCCAACCTGGGTGCGCGCGCACGGCGCCCCGCTGCACGCCTACTACCCGCCGGGGCGCCGCAGCAGCGACGGCTTTTTAAAAAAGTCTGTAATACTGTTTCTTCACATTATTGCTACTTTAAAATGTTTATTGTCAAAATCTTCTCTGGTAAAATATATCTAATTTGACAAAGATAAAGTAATTTCTAATATGTCTCTGAGAGAGTTCATCTAGTACATAATCCTAGTCCCAGTTGTAGTTAATATAAATATTTATCCAAAAGTTTCAAGAATGTTAATTGTTCTGAAAATTCCACAAAAACATGAAATAAAATATTCTGTCCATATTATTGATGATATATATGTTAAGTTTATCAAAGCCAAAACAATCATAATAATCAAAAATTTTTGAATACCTGAAACAAATTTCCTATGAATATGTTCTTACAGATAACTACAATGTCTACAAACAAGACATATCTAAATCTCCAAAATACTAATTATCGTTATATTTCTAATTTTCAAAGAACTTACTAACATGTTCCACTTTTCTATTCCTGCTTTATTTATATAAGATGTAAAGAACATGTGTGTGATAGTTGTATACAACCTCAGGTCACGTTCCAAAAATTAACAATTATGTTTAAGTGTTGGGAAGAAATGATACAGTCTACTAAAATACATGCGCTTGGGTTGTATTTTTGTACTCCATGTTTGTTGTTGTTAAAGGATATAATTTGGTACATTTTAAATATGCATAATGATCACTTTCCTCATAGGGCTTTTGTACTATATATGACATTTCAGTTCCTCTTTCCCCCCCCCATTCCCTTATCCTCATGTCAATCCTTCCTGCCCTCCTTACTTATAAAAGCTTTGCTTCCATTTTTCCTACTTTTCTGTCTTTTTCTTTTCTTTTTTCTTCCTTTATCTCCCTTCTCCCAAATGCCCCTTCCCAATTTAGCATTTTTTTTCTATTTCATATTTGGTGTGAGAAACCAGATGTGTAACTAGGGATTAGAATGTATACTAGATATTACATATATTGTACTTTTTAAAGATAATTTATCACATTCTTATGTAGTCTTTATATATATATTTATATATAGTGTTAATTTCCACCAGTCTGTTGTAACTGAAGACAACAAAATTCCACTGACTTTTGTTTACGAAGAAAAATGGAAGAAATGCAAACTGAAATGAAATGACTACTTTGTATTTAAGCTTAGTCTTTTGTTTAAAATTTTAAGTATTTGTTATGCTATTTCACTGTAATCTGAATTTTTTAAATTAGTATTTACAGTTTTGATCTCTGTAGAGATAAATTGCCTAAATGGAAAATGGCTGATTATCTAGTGATAATATTGGTTTTTTAATATTCACATTGGAATATTCAAGAATTAGAAGTAAATACTAATTCTTGACCTTTTGAAAAGCACAGTAATTCAGTGTTATATTTTATTAACTTGCTTTGAAAAAAAGATAATCAAAATTACCTTGATTTTCAACTGTTATCCTGAAGGTCAAGCAAATAACTTAGTCCCTTTTAAATGTTAGCTTCATTAGATTGAACTGGAGTGGCTTAAAAAAATAAAAATAAAAATAGGGGTAGGGAATGTAACTCCATGGCATTAAGTGCCTGCCTGGAAAGCATGAGGTTGTGATTGATCTTGGGTACCAAAATTAAAAAATTAAAAATTAAAAAAATTTAAAAACAGGAATCACCCACAATGAGTAAATCAGAATTTATAAAACTGGGTCTGGGTATAAATAAACATTAAAGAGTCCACCAATGGAGTATAGACTGGAACAACTATTGTGAAAATAAGGGTAGAGATTCCTCAAAAACTAAAATGAGAGTTACCATTTGACCCAACTATTTTTCTTCTTAATATCTTCCTCAAAGAATTAAAAACATCATATCACAACAATATATGCACACCATGTTTATAGCTGCACAGCTTGTAATAGCTAAATCTTGGAAACAGCCCAAATGCCCGACAATTACTGAATGGATACAGAAGACGTGGAATTTTTGTTATATAGTGGTGTAATTCTCAGCCTTGAAGGATAACCTTAAGGCATTGCTGAAATAAATTGGATACATATATGTAAATATATGTAAATATTGCACTGTTTCTCTGGTGTGAGATACCAAAAGTGTATACAAGGACCAAAATTTATAATAGATTCTGTGAAATAGGAAAAAAAAAGTGTTCAAATGGGAAGGAAACTAGGGAGAAAGGAGGAGGAAAGAGATGAAGGGAAAAGAAAAAAATGAATATATGTAAAAAATGGAAACAAAGTTTTTGTAAACAAGGAGAAGAGGGGTTGAAGGTAGGGGAGGAGAATGGGAAAGAAGGAAGAAGCAAGATTTATCAAGCACAGATTCCCTCCATTGAATGTGATCATTATGTCCATCTAGAATGCATCTATGAACTTAAGCAAAAAAAAAAAATGCTAGAAAAGCCTATATTAAAGAAAGGCAGAAAAAATCTTACCAGTGATTAAATGTGAGCTTGAGTTAAGAGTCACAACATTAACTGCTTAGTACATACTGATTATTTGCATCAATTATGTTTAAATAGCCTCAAAGTATTTTTAAAAAATTTAAAACATAAAAAATACATAAGAAAATCAATATATAAAATTTCTTATCCCCAACATAAGATGGTTAACTGCATACAGTTTTCTTCCTAGTTTATAAAAATGAATATTACATAGTTCAAATAGAAGTCAGCTTATTAAGTCATCTATTTCACAACTTGATTCACAAAATAAAAAATGTTAATTCAAAATATATGAATCTATCATCATTTTGGGAATCAGTGCATATAATAATATAAGAAATAGGTTAGTTATTAATTTTAAATCAGGCAGAAGTCTGATGGGAATTATTTACATGGAACAAAAACATTTTGAAATGCTCCCTGGAAAACACCACATTGTTATAGCTATTCATAAATCTACTCTGTAAATGTTAATCACCAATAATCTTATTAGGTGAAGCTATGAATTGAATGGTTTTCATTGTTTATCATTCAAAATGCATAATAAATAATAATCTTAATTTCCTTAATATGACTTTTGGCCTCATATTTAGCTTTTGTAGGTCACCTGGTTCACATTCTTAAGTTTTAGTAAGCTTAATATTTTTAAATGGAGGATCCTATAGAAAATAAGAGGAAAAACTAATAATAATCATTAGGTGGAAAAACCACTTTGTTTAGGTTGTTACACCTATTATCCTCCTTCAATTTTTTAAAGAATAACACATAGAATTAACACCTCTAAGTTTTCTGAGCTATTTGACACATAACTTGCCTGGATACTGTAGTTGAGTGGAAAACAGGAAAATAATTTTCACTCCAGAGGCAACTCCTGATCAACTGACAATGCCTGTTTGAAGCATAGCCTTCAGGAGCTTTTGTCCAGGATTTAAAAAAAAATGACTGAGTGGGTTACTTATGTCTTTTACAGTAAGGGAAAAAAGTACCTCAGGGTGATATAATCAATTCATGTCTAATTTATAAAGCAGTTTTGATGTAAATATTGTGAATACAAATATCTGACACTCATGTTTTAGAAAAGCGGAGTCCTAAAACCTCTTTGAGAGATCATTTAATTAACTACCAGTTGTGCAATAATAGTCTTTTTTTTCTTTTTCTGCAGATATTGACCAATGAACCCAGGGCCTCACCAGTGTTAGGCAAATGTACTAAATAGAATGTCAGCACTCACTGAACTATGTCCACAGCACTATTTAATTTTTATTTCGATAGAGTCTTACTAGATTGCCTGGGCTGGCTTTGAATTTATGATTCTCCTGTCTCTGCTGCCAAAATAGCTTAGATTATAGGCAAGCACCAACAAATCTAGCATCTTGATTACTTTTCTCTTTTTGCTGGGACAAAATACCTGATGCCCAAAATTAAAGAAGGAAAGGTTTATGTAGCTCACAGTTTGTGGAGGTTTCAGTCCATACTCAGCTGGTTCCAAGGCAAGGTGGCATGGCAGAAGAGCAACAGTTCATAGTGACAGAAAAGCAGTAAGAGCAAAAGTGAGGGGAAGAGCAAGCCTCTTCTCTTCTCTTACATTATACGCAGGCTACTACTCCCCACGCCCCAGGGTGAGTGTAGCACTCACAGCATGTCACTTAGTTAAACTTTTGACCTTCTTAAATCAGCACAATACACAATATCCTAGAGAGTTATGGGCATGTCCTTTATACCCCAGGATAGAGAGCTGCTGAGTTAGTTAAGCTTCTAGACTTCTCAAGTTGACACAATGTATCCACCATAACATCTACTTACAATATATTTTTAAATGTGAGTGAACAGTTTTGTATAATTCACTCCACTTCTTATACATCTCTGTGACTGAGTTAAATTTAGAACTTTGTCTATGTAAGCTCTCCTCTCCTGTATCCAGCTACCATGTCCATCTGATTGCACCCATCTCCCTCAGATGCTGTCTCATCACAATGCAGAATCTCTTTTTGCTTGTTTTTAATGTTTTCCAGCCTACCTCATTCTCGTTCTTCAATTTGTGCTTAACCTTAGCTTTATTCCTCTTGCCCCTTTAAATTGTCATCAAAAATCATTCCTATTTTATCTGTGGCTTCTTTATTCTGGCCAGCCTTCCCCTTTTTTCACTCTCTCCACCAAACCCTCAAACCTTACCACATTTTTTCTAGTAGTCTCCATCTGTCTTTTCGGGCTTCTCTATTCATCACTCTATTTGTCTTTTCTGCACACTGTGTAATTCACAAAATAGCAGACTTGAGAAAACTCTTGAAATAAGTTTGTCCAATCCTTTTACAGATGAGGATCTCAGAGGATGTGTGATTATTCAATACTATTCCAATTCATTGTGGAACTAATTCTTAATTAAAAGGTCTTGATCATGATGATTTCCAAGATATTACTTTTCTTAATTTCCTGGCTCAGCATTCCTATGCCAGTGAGTCTGCCTTACATATAATATAATTTATTCTCTTTTCCTGGAGTATTTCACCAGGCTTTGAAGTATAGAACCATAATTGAAGGGTACTTTAACTAAATAAAATTTTTAAAAAATCAAATACATCATACAATTAAAAGCATCTTTGTGGAATTAGTAGAATTGTTCCTTCATTTCATCAAGGAACAAAAGGGATAGACTACAGGTAATTAGGAACCAGAATGATAAATATTAAAGACTTTCTCTGTATCTTATTTCTGTTTCCCTCTATGTGATAACTTGATTTTTTTTACTAAGAATATTTTATGGTGCTTGAGTGTCATGGCTTCTGTTCCAGACTGCTTCAGTTAAAACCTGTCTCCTTCACTGTCCAGTTGAGCGGTTTTAAGCACACTGCTCTCTATACCTCAGTCACTTCTTTTGTAAGATAAGAATAATAATGAAATGTACTAAATATAATGTCAGTTAATAGAGTTAAAAACTGTGAATTATCAAAGTATTAAGAACATGCCTGGCCACATAATAAAGTGGTTAAGGATTGTCACCAATCATATTTTTGAAACAGAATATCCTTTTGGTAGACAGTCATGCCTAAAAACAGATTTTGAATCTTGATCAAATAGTTCCTAAAAATATGGAAAGACATAACCTTTAATTAGACAAGTTGCAAGTAAAAATGTGGATTTATTATGCTTTTGCCATTTTTACCATTTCCTCGACCAATTTTGCTTCCATGATTGGCTATTCCTAGGTTATTGATCACCTCTCTAACTAGAGAGATGTTTCAGATGTTGGCATTTGAGAGAACGCTGGGCAGGCCCCCCTACTGTATCAGTATAGGTTCTAATAATGTACAGCTTGCCTAGTACACACGAGGTATTTCTATGGAAAGCAGAAGCCCCAAAATTTGGAGGCAGATTCATTTTACATCTGAAACAGGATCATTCCCAAAATATCAGGCCCTGATTCCTGGTCATCTAGGGTTGATATGAGATAAATTAGCAGGAAGTACAGCCAGAATGGCTTGTCAGCTGTGGATTGATTCTACAATGTGCATCACAGTGACCAGTTGTTTCTAAGAAACAAAACTAACTGGAACTGGGACAGGCACTATTACCTGAGCAACTAACGGACTGAAGTGCTGGGTGGGAGGTACATCTTCTGCTACAGCCCCTCCCCTTTTAGTTTCCCCAGCAAATGTTTGCTGGGCATATTACATGTGATCTTCTGAGACAAAGCCCAACTAAAAGCAGTAATTAGGGCTTTCACTGATCCTAGGATGGGCCCTAGCCAGGATCCCCAAGATTGTCTTATTACAGAGATTTTTTTGGGGGGTGGTATTGCTTTGTTTTTAAGTTACTTTTAGGAAGGGTCATAACTTTAGGCTTATGTGTTTTGTAACATTACTCTGGCAAGGTAGTGAGGGAGTTAATCTGATCTAGGAGAGTGTCCAGTATGTCTTGGACACTCATCAAATCTTGGTCAAGTGTTTGATTCATTGTTCTATTCTCTTGTGGTAACTATCTGTTGACCATAAGGAAAAATCATGGCTAGCAGGAAGTGGGGAAGCAAGGACTGGGATATAGAGCTCAGAAGGCATAAAAACAGAGGGCAATAGGTATGGATCAATACTGTGAACAATGTCCTGTAAACAGTATCCAGCTGGGTGTGGTCTAGTCAGTGTCCTGAATGACCAGATCAGGGTTTTGAGTGTGTTGTCTCTTCAGAGTGAGCCCCAAGGGAGCTGTCTAGTCCAAGTAAGTTTTCCAGAACTCTGGAATAGTGGATCTAAAGCTATATTTCTGAAACTTGTAGAAGTAGTTAATATGCACCTGTGTGTGCAGGAATGCCTGCAGATACAACTGATCTTTTAGCTAAACTTCTGTGGAGTTAATTACAAGTTGTTTCTATAGGGTTATGTTTTTTTTTCAGCATTTTAGAGCTTGTAGTCTATATGCTATATATGGTTTTTATTGTTATCTTTTCTTCAAATGCAGACCCATTGTTGCTGCCAGTGATCAAGAGTAGGCCATATCTAGAGGTAAGTTTTCACAGCAGGACCCTACAAACATTTATTGCCCTCTTAGCTTAAGTAGAGACCATCCTGAGTAGTGTAAACAAGCACCAAGTCTAGCTGTATATCTTTAAATTGGGGAAGATCAGGGTCAGTGACACAGACACTGAAGCTTGAGTTAGCTGCAGGGTACAGGTGTCAGTGCAGTGGCTTGACCTTTCAGAATATATGGTAGGGGGCAGCTCTAGCTCTGACTAAAATGCATCTTCTGGGAGAACTAGGTAAGGTTTTTCTGTTTGGGGGTTGCTATTTCAGTCAATGGAGTCCTTGGAGGGGCCTTAGGAGTGCAGGTTTGGTGACATTGGTGGCAGGTTTCCAAACAGTAGCAGGAAAACTTTGACCCAAATAACTTTGTCCAAGGTGTTCATAGCATATCTAACCTATCAGTGCTAGCCCATCCATTCCCAACAAAGTTACTTCCATCTGTACACAGGGTATACTCAGCATCTCTCAGGGGATTTATTCCAGTTATTGGGGAGGTCTAGTACAGCAGTGGCACCTGAACTATTAGGCCCCTGCCTAAGGTGAGTTTGTCAGCTTTCTTGATCAGAAACACGGTGACTGTTACGGCATGGAGACAAAGGGGGCAGGCAGCCCTTAGTGACTAGGCCTAAGTATTTGCACAGGCAGGCCAGTGGGTGCTTCCAGGGGTTCACAGTCTGAGTAAGCATCATTATTTTTGTGAACTCAAGGATCTAGATTATATAGAAGCTGGAAGCTCCAAGAAATTTGTAGAGTTGTTTGTTTTTATAACCAGTTTCTGCCAGATATTGTAGCAGAAGTTTTGTGTCTTTCCAGCAGGCAGTGTGGGTGTCATTACTCTGAAGTGCAGTGATATTTTTCAAAAAGGGTGGTCCAGACCTAAGGTCTTTCCATTTTATAGGTTTCTGACCTAGATTCCCAATCTCCCAAATGAGTGTATGGTTAAAACTTAAATAAATGAGACAAATGCTATGACTTTATGGCTCCAGGAGGCTCTAAACCCTCTTTCAGTATTCCTGACTCTGTGGCTATGATGAGGGCTAAGACAGAGAGCTTCTCTGGACCACCCATATTTATTAGGTCCAAACAAACAGCAGATACTGAGGAAATCACGGAAAATGAGCAGGACCTTGGAAGTCACTTCAAAG
>PVLA01017787.1:0-16269 GCA_004027455.1 Hydrochoerus hydrochaeris
ACAGAGTATTAGATTAGTAAATAATTTATATTATTTGCTCAAAAGAGGTGAGACAGGAAGAAGAATCTTGGAATGTGTTCATCCTGGACAATCATTCTCATCTCTTAAGAACAACAGTTCAGTGCCTTGCAGGTAAGGTAGGACTTCTGTAGTTACTCAGTCCCACATGAAAGTGTTTTTGACAAAAATTAATAGAGAAGGCATCTATTTTAGGAATTGTAAGGATAAAAAATAAAGTCTATAATGTTTTTTTAGAGCTGAAATTGCTTGCTCCTCCAAAGACCATTGGTCTTAAATACCTTGGACACATAGTTTTACAAATGCTTCATCCCAAATTACAAATTTCACTTGTGGAATTTACTGGCAAACATTTGTGCCTCTTAGAATTGTCAGCTTCTATATTCAGAGGAGAAACCATCCCTAGATTATCACAGAATGACCTCAGACTGGGGTCTGGGACACTGTGATTCTATTTTTGACTGTGATATTTTTTTCTCAATAATAGTTCTCAAAAACTGTGTTATTATGTTATTAACAAAGGGAAAACATATGCTTTGAGGATGTAAGTCCCATCTGTAAAAAATGTCCTGCCTGCACTACAAGAATTATAGTGTACAAGCTGGTCTGGTAGTTGTTCTTAATATAGCTTTGTTAATTTCTGAGACTATTTCAAGGGATCCTCCAAGAAGAAATTAGATGATAGGAAATCACATTTATTATCTATGCCCTGATGAGAAAAATAGCAGGCTTTCAAGGTAAACAAAGCTAGCATTACTGTTAGCTCTCGCTTACCCATGATATTTGGGATAAAGAAAAGTGTTGAGCTATCAACCATGAAACCCATAGTCAGTTCCAATCTCCTTTCAGTTACAATGACCCTAAAAACTTGCTCCACCAAATCTCACTGAAGCTGTTAACAAGTAGCCACAGGATTTAAGCTTGTCTCCTTTTCCTTTCCCTTGCCCTCCCTCTGGTGGAGGTGTCAATGAGTGAAAGTCCCAAAATGGGCAGCTGAGAATTCCAAGGGCTTGACTCTTCCACCAGTGGCACCATTGGCCTTTGAAACCGGTGAAGGGGGTTGGTGTTGGCCACTTTCCAGGTGACTAGGGTGCGCCCTACTCACTTTGATTCTAAAGGGGAGTTCAAATGTTTATTAAAATACTGTTCATGCTTCAAAAAGGAATAGGCCTTTTATCTGGATTAATATGTTCCTAATAAAATGTTGTAAAGACTATGGTTCCTGCTGGTAAAATGGAACAAATTCCTTCTTCCTAATAATTTAATAGTCTAGTAAATGATATTTGATAACTTGATAATATTTTATTTTATTTTTATTTTGGGGGGTATTAGGGATCAAACTGTAAGACTCTGCACTTGCCAGGCAGGCACTTGTGTCACTGAGCTAAATCCCCAGCTCCGAACCTAATATTTTAATAATAAAAACTGGAGCTCTTTTACATCCATTACCCCAACTGATGCTCTCAATAGTTCAGCGAGACAAGATGTAGTCACATTTAGAGGATGCAGTGGTGGACCAGGATCAGTTTGCCAAATCTTAGCAATTTGATTTTTGTACTTCTCTATCTATCTAAATAGACTACTGAAAAAGACTTATATGATGGTAATTTATAGTGGGTCTCAAACATTTTTTGTTTTTGAGACAGAGTCTCACTATGTAGTTCAGGTCATTCTTGAGCTCACTATGTAGCCCAGGTTGGTCTCAGACTCCCTGTAATCCTCCTGCCTCAGTCTTCCAAATAGTGAGATTATAGGTGTGAGCCACCACACCCAGCTCAAACATTCTGATTTTGGAATATGATCATACTTATCCCATGGGTAAGATTACATTGGTACTTACAGACTACAAAAAATTATGCCCTAATTTAGTTATCAAAGACATATTAGAAATAGTAGTGAGTTGTAGACAAAAGAATGAGTTCCATAGCCAGATCCCCTGGGCTTGAATACTGGCTCCACTACAGCTGTAAGTGTAAGTAATCTCAAGGGCCACCTGGCAGGAGGCAACACTATCTCCAAGGCAATCAGTGTCAGCACTTAGAAGCTCTAGTATTTATAAAGGCAGTCATTTGGCCCAAATTACTTGGTATATGATGAAACTGGACCGTAATCTTGATCCGCGCAGTTTACTGCCTCTTAAAGAAATGCTGCCTTTCTAGGTTATGCTATTTCCCCATAACTCCTAACCTGCATTTTATTCCCCTTTCACACAGCTCCTTCCACAATACTTTATTCTTTTGTACCAAAATGAAAAACTTTTTCGAAATTAACATTTACAAAACACTCTATGATAGAAACTTGACCCCAAATACCATTGGTTGATAGAGTATTCCAGGCATGCACAGTGGCTCCTGGAGTGGTTTTGTGCTCTCTAGACACATTCTCAAAGCTGGCCAGAGTCAAGCTACTCGCATTTCTACTACACTTCTATTCAGTTTGTTAATTTAGCCAGCAGTGCCTAGAACTGGACATGTTATTCAGTAAATTACCAACGGACTGGCAGGTCCTCCCTGTGTTTCATTCTCTTTTCTCCCTTTTTTGATTTTTGGCTTACTGATTTGGGAAGGGGGATGGTGTGAGGACATGCAAACTCCACGGCCATATCAAAAGGATCTAGTGAACATCTTCCCTGGCAGCGTGCGTGAGAATTAGGCGCTCCGTTTGGGGCTTCCCACTCCAAGAAAGATCTAAAAATTTAGGCACAGGTATTGTGCTCCGGGAAAGAATTTTGTTTTCCCCGTCAAGAAACAGGACCTTAGGCGGTGGGCGGGGAGTGGAGCGGGAGAGGCGTCTGCCAGTCTACAGAAGATAGTGTAGTAAGAAAGAAGGAAAAGCTAAGACACCACGCAACTTCTGGGTTTTGTTTCTTTTTTTGCCCCCCTGGGTGGTTGGTGGCAGCTGGTCCAACACAATAGCTAGCCAGCAGTCCCCAGCCAAAGTGGACTAGAAAGGACCCTCAACAGAGACAGGAGGCTGGGAACAGGAAGATGGGTGTGTATGGAAGGGGCAAAAGATGAGGGTGACCAGGTGACAAATGTCACGGTGGTAGCAGGCTACTGAGGCCTGAAGCAGCCGCGAGCCAGAGAGCCACCTCCCCGGAGGGCAGTGGGCTGGGGGGCGGGACGAGGCTGGGGCCCTTCCTACTGGAGGCGGGGTAAAGGGTGGAGAAGCCGGAGTCAGCAGCCCCTGATTGGCTCATGTTCTCACATCGCAGTTCCCGATTGGACAACTTGCAGCGGGAGATGTGAGGCGGGGCGGGGCCAGCCGCCCGGGGTGTGCAGCAAGCCGGCGACCGGCTGGGGCGGGGCGGCGGGCGGCTGCACTCGGTTCCCGGATCCATTGGAGCTCAGAGCGCGGGGCCGCGCAGCTTTCACCCTCTGCTCTGCCAACGCGCTGCATTCGTTTAGATTGCAGATTAAAAAAACGAAAAAAAAAACCCGAATGAACGAGGCTCTTGCACCAGCTCCCCTTCCCACCCCGGGAGGCTACTGGACTGTCGGGCGTGGGAAGACACTCCTTTATCTGCGGGTCCCACATCTCACTGCCGTGGGCTCTTGTCGCGGCAAAGCCGAGGCCGCACTCCAGCGGCGCGATCCCGCAGTCTGGGCTCGCGGTCCCCCACCGCACGCAGCTCGCTGCTGGAGCGTCCCGCCCGCCGCAGTTTTCTTCCCAACAGACGCCCCCGCCCCGGCCGCTGTCGCCCCGAGCTCTGGCTGCGGCCGCAGAGGGCGGGAGGGGCTCGTGCGCCTGCTTCGGGGCGCGGCGGGGTGAGGGCCAGCGCCCCCGCTGTCGCTGCGGGCTGGTGAGTGGCGTGCGCCCCTGCAGCCCTACGAAGATCCCAGTCCTGTAGGGTCGGACCGGCTCCGGGGACCGCGTTATTCCAGAGAGAAAGTACTAGCCGGAGCCTCCCCGGGGAGGGGAGGGGAAGGAGGTGGGGTGGGAGGAGGCGGCTCCGGAGGAAGAAGCGAGGAATCCGCCCCCGGGACGCAGCTCGCGCCGCCGCCGAGCCGGGCGTTACTGTCACTGGGCGCTCGCGGGCGCCGCAGCGGGGGCCCGGCCCGGCCCGGCCCGGCCCGGCAGGCGAGGCGAGAGGAGGCAGAGTCCGGCGGCCACCGCCCTGCCCCAGCTTCCCGCCGCCGAGGGCCCGGGGCGGCCAGGGCAGGTCGCGGCGGAACCTGGAACGGCGGGTCGTCCTCCCGCGGAGGTGGCACGGGCAGGGCCGCTGGCCGCGCTTCCTCTGGTGCGTGCGTGCGTTCCTCCTCCTTAGCCGGCGGGGCGCGACGCGGCGGGTTGCTCCTTCCCGCCACCCTGGGGCCGCGCGGGGAGTCCGCGGCGGGGCGCAGGGGCCGGGGCCGCGCGTGCGGAGCGAGGGCGGCGCGCGGGAGGAGAGAGGGCACTAAGGCCGGCGGCGGGCGCCGGGTCTGGCCAGCCGCGGAGGAGGGGCGCGGCCCTCAAGAATATTAACCGCGCCTGCGGCCTAGTGTCCCGGCGGGCCCGGCCCGCCCGCGTTCTTCCGTGCGCTCGCGCCTTGCCGCCGCCGCCGGACCCGGAGCGAGGGAGCGGGCTGGCGGCTGCCGCGGCCCCCGCACCTCTCCGGGGCACGCACACGGACCGCTTTTCCCGGGCCCGGCTCCCGACCCGCCTCAGGAAGGGGCGGAGGAAATAGTGGTGGGTGGGTGGGTGTTTTGGGTTTTTTTTCCTCTTTTTTTCCGTCACGTTTTTACCCCTCTCCTTAGGTGGCCGCAGGGGAAGAGAGCGGAGCAGGAGTCGGAGTCGCGGCTCGGCAGTCACGCCCCGGAGCGGGAGCGGGAGCGGCCTCTGTCCTCCGGCCTCGCGCCGCCCGGCCCGGCCCGGCCCGTCCCCACCCGCCGCCGTGGGCCGGGCAGTGCCGCCTCCGCGGACCCGCGACCCCTCCCGGCCTGGCCGGCTTTTTGTCTTTGGGGGAGGCGGGCGGGAGTGGTGAGGTGTCCGGGAGTGTCGGCCCCCTTTTCAGCGGCGGCGCGGACTTCCTCAGGTGTGCGTGCCGGGGACGCGGGGGGACCCCGCTGCCCTGCGCTCGCCGCCGGGGACCCGCGTTGGTGGAGTACGTGCACTTGGGCTGGGAAGGGTTTTTCTGGAAGGCTGCGCGGGCAGCCCCGTGCTTTTGACACTATCCCGGGGCTGTTCTCTCTCTCCGCAGGTTTACAGGCTTTTTCTTTTTCATTTGTTGCATGGGGAGAGTTGCTGCTTGTTTCATCTGTGGGGCGCGCTCGATCTCCCCCCATGTGTGATTTCGAGTGTGGGACGCGCAGACTTGGCGTCAGCATGTGGCGAACCTGGAGATCAGGGGAAAGTTCATGCCCTCTAACTTCTCCGGTTCCAGGTGGAGCGCTGCGGGAGCTGGACCAGGAGCCACCCACCGGAGTCCGCTGCCTGGGAGGAGCGCCGCTGCGGAGGGAATCGCGGCTGCGGTCGGCCTGGACGCTAGCTCACAAGCAGACCTGTCTGTCGTCTTTGTTTTTAAAGTCTAGAAATGGAGGAGGAGGGTGAAGTCGACTGAAGTGGGCATTGGCAGGGGCTTACAGAAACACGAAGACCGATTTCATCCCCGGCAGGCACGTTGTATATTTCTCCGGCCCTGCACCTTCTCGGAGGTTTCGTGTGGAATTCTTTCCTTTTTGGTGTGTGGTGGCATTTCCTCCCCACCCCCAATGTGGACTCCAAAGGATTTGTCCCTGCTTTGTAGTTTGGAATGACATGATGGCCACACGTCAGACTGGTCTGCCTGAAGGAGATGGTGGTGACAGGCTCAAGGCCATCGCGGCCCCCGCTGGTGAGGTAAGCCAGAGGGGCGTTGGCTTGTGTGTTTGAGTGTCCTGCAAGTAAGTGCGGGATGGCTGCCACTCTGCCTCGCAAGGGGTTATGGTTGTTGGGAACACCTGAGTGGCTCAGGAGAGAGGTGTAGTCCATGCTTGTTTCCAGGAACCTGGGTGACCATTTTTGTTCAGCCCCTATGCTGAAGCCTCTGGGGGTATCATTGTACATGTGTGTGTAGCCAGGGGCATCCTCCAAGGCTCAGCTCAGCCAGCCTGCTTGTTGCCCCTGGAGCCATCTCTTGTCTCTCATTGATGGGCGGTTGAGGGCCTGCTTCTGGTCGCTGTTGGTACAGATCGATGCCTTTTTTTTTTTCTCCTATTAAGAAAAGTACCCCCTGCCCCCGGGACAATTTAGGCCCATCTTTGGAAAATGCCTCACAGTGCAATTACAATTCCAACTCCCAGAAAAATCTCCTGCCTTTTCTGTGCTTTTATTTATGCCTTTCCATTTACCGTTCAGTTTTGCAGACTGCTAAGGGGAGTCAGGTGGCTTGCATTGCTCTTCGGCTTGGCATCTTGAGAAAACCTAACATCAGAGAATTTTACTCTAGGCTTTTTGAATTTTGTTTTGAGCAACCAGAACCGGAATCATAGAAAAATCCATTGATTTATGGCGTCCACAAATTGCTGCCTTCTCATATCTTTTTTTTTCCTCCTTGTATATTCAGTTTGTTTCTGTAATGAATAGATTTTGTGATTACTTTGTTGAGTGTGGCTTCTCTAGTTTGTTTGTTAAAGGTACTGCGTATTATTATCCTTCAGACTTTATTTTTTGGACGCCCACATTTTTACTGGAATGTCAGAGATTGCAATAATATCCCCAAATGAGCCTTTACTATCACACTCACGATGTCACTTCTTTGGCATCTTGTGTTGAATTTTTTGACTTTGACACAGTGTAGTTCTAAGTGTTAGTTTGGGCATTTTAGTACAAATGACTCAAGTTAAATTTTGGGCCACAAAGCACGGAGAGAAACTTGGTTTGTGCAGCTTATTACTTCATGTTGGTACTGAAAGTAGTGCGGGCAGCACAGGGAGGTACAGTGTGCTGTTACCACACAATTTATCAGGCAGACCTGTAAGTTTACATTTAGAATCAGTCCTTTACTGTTTGACATCTGTAAACACCTGCTTGTAGGTAAAATGGTGATTAAATAGAACACCACAGGCCTCTCTGATCAAGGTAAACCATAATAACTCCTTCTGGAAGGCCTACCTAGAATCTGGTGATTGCTTAATGTGTATTGCAGTTACATAATGTGTACTGTAGTAAAGTACTTTAATTAGCAGGTTGTTTGCATTATATTTGCAAAAATTAATGTTTATTTAATTTTTTGTCATTGAAGGGCTACCCCAAACCCAGAATTTAGCCACATCTTGTCCTTGACTGGGAAGCATTTCCCCGTTAGTTGCACACTTGGCTTTTCTTAACAGTGACAGTGCTGTATTTTTTTTTTAAGGGCTGTGAAAGTGTTTTCACTTGGAGCTTACTGCTAGCTTGACTATTTTGTTTCTAATTTCCGAATGAAGAAACAACATTGTCTGTATTTTGCTCATTTAAAAAGTTTAAGTGCTTCTTGAATTTGATATTAAACTGTAACGTTGTTTGGCTTTTTATTTTGCTTAAATCCTTTGTGGAAATGGAAATAAAGGGGTTGCTCACTCTCTAAAAACTTTTTAAAACCAGGTAGGGCATGAACCATGGGCAAGTTGTACAATTGTGGCCTCTGTTTGCTTGTGATACAGATTTATCTCCAATTGATGCCTCTGACGCACAACACATATTGTGATTATTTTTTAGTAAAGGAAAAGGAGTTGCCATTGAAATACTTCACATTGATACTTAGGTCATTGAACACTGCATTTACTTTTATTGGAAGTATTTCATTCTATCTTACTGTCATTTTAAAAATTTTAAAAACAGTTACATTCCTGAGTGTGAACAATAAATGTATGATTTTAACCAAGAGACAAACATATATGACTTAATAGGAATGCTATTAATTGGCCATAAACCTGAGTTTGTGGGGCAGAGAAATCAATGAGGTAAATTAATAGGGAGTCTGTTTCATGTCTTACCTAATGAGACAATTAT
Source organism: Hydrochoerus hydrochaeris (assembly GCA_004027455.1). Taxonomy (NCBI): domain Eukaryota; kingdom Metazoa; phylum Chordata; class Mammalia; order Rodentia; family Hydrochaeridae; genus Hydrochoerus; species Hydrochoerus hydrochaeris. The sequence goes on from PVLA01017787.1 coordinate 7,969, forward strand.
CTCCACCTATGATAAAGCCTATTTATTGAAAACAATCACAAATTTCATTTTAAGTGTTATTTAATTGTGTTAATATGTACATTTGACCCCCCAAAAAAACTATAATAGAAGACTCATAATTTGAAGTCCTCCTAAAAAGAGGAATTATAAAGCCAGATGTAGTAGTACTGTGATCCCAGCACTTGAGAGGCTGAGGCCAGAGGATCTCAGAGGCAGGAGACTGAGGTAGGAAGGATCACTGAGTTCAAGGCCAGCCTAAACTGCATAGCAAGACCTTGTTTCAATAAGTAAATAAATAAAAAAAAATAAAAAATCCAATAAGGATTTAGAATAGTTCAGTAGCGTGTGTGTTGGTATTATGCAGTAAGGATGGCACAGGGGGCATTCACACAATTTTATAGACTTTATACATCCACAACTGTTTTTAAAAAGCAAATTGTTTTCACTCAACTCCGAGCCACGTATCTCTGAGGGTGTACGGTCTGATTTGTGAGGTGTGCTGGCAGTGCGCCTGGAGTAACTTTGCTCACAAAGTCACTTTACGCAGACTTCTCTGACTCCTCTGTACTGTGATATCCCTTCCATATTACACAGTGCCATCCTTCAAGGTTCAACTTGCTGTTGTTGTTTGTTTTTTTTTTTTAACAAAAAACACAAAAACTTTGCTTCAGCTTTCTAGACTATCTAGTATTTTCTATTTTTATCATTGAGTTCACTTTTTATCTGTAATCCATAATATTTATACTTTCACTGTGTATTACTTTTAAAACTTAGTTACTGATGCTCATTAGCTTTTACTAATTTTTGTGTTTTTACTTCATTTTTGTGTTTTTCTTCACTTAGGATAAGATTGTCCTTTGGTGACTTTCTGGAGCATTATATATTTTGCTTTTGTCCCAGACGCCAGTGTTCTTTCTCATGCCCTGCCTCCACCTATCTGCCTCTCTATTCCTCTGCCCTGCATCTCTCTCTGTCTCTTTTTCAGGGGTTCTTCCTCCACTACTTGCTTGTTTAATGTTGGTTTTTACCAGAGCCAAGACCTTCTCATTCCTTTTTCCTGCTGTCTGTGTTTTATTTTAGTCCTTCCTGCAGCATTAGTCTGTGTGTTGGTAATGCCTGATGTGTGACAGTCTCCCAGATTTTATAGTTGGTCTATAGACTTACATAGTCAATTTCATGAGCAGTGTTTTGGGATAGCCCACAGGCATTGCAGACTACAGTTTCTACCCCAGCTACCAAACCTTGCCTTCCAGCTGTGTGCTTTCAGTGGGTAGTGCTACTTACTGTCTACTTACAGGTCCAGGTAAGAAACTAGATCGTTGTCCTTGAGTCTCCTTTCCTATTTCTCATGTCCAAAGTCCTGTGGAGTTTATGTTCCAAATCCCTGCTATCAGATCTGAGTTCAGGTCAGCTGCATCTTGCTGGTGACCCATGGAAACAGGCATCCTCAGGAGTGTCCAGTGACCCACCCTGGTCCCCTTCTACAGCTCGGTACCCTTCCGTCATCAGAGCGATCCTCCTGAAATAGAAAGCTAGTCATCACATTCTCTCATAAAGTTTTTGGGTTTCTGTTGCCTTTGCAATAAAGTTCAAACTCCTTGGAAGGATATTAGCCATCTGGGCCTCCTCTTATCTCACCTGTTGCCTACTTTGTATACTTCATATACTGAACCATCTGTGGACATGGCAACTTACTCAATTTTAGGTCCTTCTAAATGCTTTCTTTACTCTTCTACTCTTCCTTTCCTCTCTGATCTCTCCCCCTGTAGCTTGTTTTTACTTATCCTTCTTTATTTTTTCTTCCGTATCTTCCTAATGAACATTTTCCTTTATTCTGCCTAACACATTATCCTAAAATACCATGATTTTATTGGAAACTGCACTTGTAAGTGTATTTATCTCTATGCACCTTGGATTGCAGTCCCTGGAAGAGCAAACAAGTTTGTTTCCACAGTGCCTGACATGCAGATCCAGTTGACTGGTCCCTCAGCTTCGAGTGTGTGCCAGTCCCGAGTAGTCTGCATACACTACTCAGAACAGACCATTTATACCTAGGTTATTCCTTTGCTCAGATTTCTCTCATGGCATCTCATTTCTCTGAAGTTTTAAAAATGACTTGAAAAGTCCCATGCAACCTACCTCCCCACCTTCCTGACCTTACTTCCTGTTAGTCTCAATCATGCTCTGCTGGCCATTGTGGATGTTCTGCATGAGTGCCAGGCACAGTGAACCCCAGAGCCTTCTCACTTGCTGAACCCTTTCAGAACACTTTCTCTAGGTCTCTGTGAGGCTCACCTTCTTATGTCCTGGTTTTTGCTTAGAGGCCACCTTCTGAAGGAAGCTTTGCCACACAATCCACTTAGTGAATTCCTTTCCCCTGCTCCTCACATTTTGCCCTTTCCCTGCTTTGCTGTCTTTTCTTGCTTTGTCCTTCAGTATCCATCTGACCTACTTACTCATATGGTTTTGCTTATTTGAGACAGGTAATGCATATATAATGTAAATGTTAACTGTAAAGGTCTATTCCTGTTCAACAAGGACTGATCAAAAATATGGTGCGATTATATAAAAATGTATCACAGTAGTGACACATTGCCATTAACACTCCTCAGCATACTGTCTTTGCCTGCTTTGCTTTCCTGTTGTTCTTGCCACTTTCCGAAGCAGTTCTGAAAGTCCTCTTTCATGAGTATCTTTTTTGCACTGTTGTGGCTACCTTGATGTCTGGAATCAGTTAAAAACATTAAACATTAAGGTGCATTGCTATTCACTTTATTTACTGGATCTGGTACAGTGTGACTTTGAACTGTTCCCCAAAGTTAAGATGACTGTGAACAATGTACATTTTTAATCAATTGATGATCTCAAGGTAGCCATTACAGTGCAATTTAAGACACCTGAGAAAGGGATTTCCAGAAGTGCTTCCAAAAGTAGCAAGAATGATGGGGTAAGTGTGTTTTCTGGGGATCGAACTCAGGACCTTGCACTTGCCAGGCAGGCACTTACACCACTGAGCTAAATCCCTGGGCCCAAGGAGTAAGTGGAGTGAGAAGAGGAATATTTTGAGAAGATTAAAAGCAATGTGTCTTTTACTGTAATTTTTTAAAGTCACCATATGTTTTAATCAACCTAGTATGTCTTGTGCTCAGAAGAGTGCCTAGGATATACTAGGCTTTCAATAAATATATTTTAAAAATAAATGTAGACTAGAAAAGTTGTAGAGTGTTACCAAATTTACATTAGGCAAGTAATTTGTAAATAGTTATTTTAGTTGATTATGTGGAATATGAAGTACCTGTCCTTCCTTAGACTTCCTGTCCACCTTAAAATTTGTGCATTTCTATTACAATTGCTGTTAAAACTTTTTGAGTTCTTTCTCTCTGTGTGTTTTTATTTTGTTTTTTAAATTTTATATTATTTTATTTTATTTTACTTTATTTTTTGAAACAAGGTTTTGCTTGGAAGTGCAGGCTGGCCTTGAACTCGCTTATATATATATCCCAGGCTGCCCTGAACTCATGACGATCTTGCTGCCTCGGTCTCTCAAGTGCTGGGATTACAGGTGTGCGCCATCAGGTCTGGCCTGTATCTTTTTTGAGAAGCTGGTTCCAAAATAGTCACCAAGACAGTGTGTAGTATAAATGTATGAAATAATTTGCACAGGGAGGTAAGATTATAATAGACTAGTAGTGTAATCAGACTGGTGGGTAGGAAACACTGAAACACATGTCTATATTACCAATATTTTATTTTTTAAAATGAATTTCAATATATGATTATTCCTTGTATATTTTCATTGCTTTATGTATTTTTATTAATGTCATACATGTTTCATAATCAGTTCAAAAATGGTGGCACTGACAAAATTTTAACAATTGTTAATTCTGGATGATGAAAATGTTGAAATTGTTATTTTGTGTTTTTGAATTTTTTCTTTTTTATTTAATTCCAAAACTACAAAAAAAGCAGCTATTTCTAGGATGGAACTCAGGGCCTTTTTCACATTTTAGGCAAGTGCTCTACTAGTGATCTATACCTCCAGCCTAGATTTTTAAAATAGGTTATATGTGGTCATTCTTGTGAAAAATTGCTTTCTAGTATACCTACATTGCTTAAATGGCTTTTAAGAAGCATGTTTTCTTCTTTGGAGGCTTAGGAAGCTTTCTAAGCTAATTCTAGTATGATAGGAAGTTAGTGTTCAATTTTAAGTATGTATTGTTTCATATGCCTGAATCTAAATATCAGGATGCGTACTGCTGCATGCCACAGGGCTTATGCTGCGAGTTAGCGGGAGAGCTTACTGAACTGAGAATACTGGCAGTAGCAGCAGTTAAGTATCATTAGGTGGAACTTTGCGAAAGTCTGGGTCTGAATGTATTGAGTTGGACCTGTCACTAGATAAGAGTCATCAACAAAATGTGGACCCAAATTTAAAGAAAAATTATCCATAAATTGTATGTTCCTTCATATACATTTTTTCTAGATTAAGCATTTTCTTGAAGTCTACTGTGCCTCAATTTCATGTTCATTTCTTTAGTTACTGTGAAATTAAGTAATGTAGAACAGAAGTAATGGTCAGTGTCTTTTGTTCTTTGCTTTGTGAAGAACCTTGTCATCTTATTATATTTAACAATACGCAGATTTAAGTATGGGCAGTGCTAGTGTTGATAAGATGCACAGATGCTGTTATTGAATGCAGCTATTTTCTGTTACAGAAGGACCATATGGTAGGCACTTGTTTTTCTTTCTGGTTGATGTGATTAGATTACTAAAATGAAAGGTTATTGTGCATCCTAGTAGTTATCTAATTCTAATTGACCTTAAGGAATTAAATATGTTACAGTAGTATAAGCCTTCCATATCTTCCATTGATTCGAAGTGTAAAGACATCTTCATCCAAAAGTTCCATTTTGGATTGCTTTCTCTAAAATTGTTTTATATAGTTTAGTTGCCACAGTCTCATAATTTTGAGTACTGTGCAAAGGGTTTATTTCACAAACTCTGAAAGATGACATTTTGTGCTTTTAAAATAATTGAAAACCATATGTAGTGTATCAAAGTTTTAAACAATTTGAGGTGATAGAAACTTGTCTCTTCCTAACAGTAATCTATTAATATGCAAGAAATTCCCTAGCACAGAGTTGTGCGTTAAAGAACAGATTAGAACCCTAGTTTGATATTTGTGATTATTCATCTGTTTTTGGGAAAGTAAGACAAACCAGAGCAAACTTCATTTATTACTATAAAAAAGGCAAGTTGAAGACTATTACTTTTCCCTAGTGACTTACCGTTGTATAAATAATTTGGTTATATCCATTTGATATTCAGTGTTTTTGATTCAGAATTGGTTACTTACTGCCTTTTCCCCCTGTAGCTTATCTCTGTTCCAAATAGACATCTGTTGTAGTAAGACTAGTGCCACTTCTTATAATCCTCTGCTTCTTTGTTCTTAGAACCTAATCAGTCTCCTGTCAATTTTTTTGTTTACTGCTCTCATCTTTAATATTGTTTTTTAAAAAACTTACATTCTTAAAAGCATTTCTATTTCTTTCTGCTTATGCTGTAGAGTGTATCCTTAAGTGTCAGCAGACCAAAGGTGGATTTGTGATTGCATTTTGACATTTTTTCTAGGTATGGGCTGACTAAGGATGACCTGGATATGACCAAGTTAGTATAATTTTAAACCTTCAAGTATCTAGACAGCCTTAGTGCTCAGTATCTTCCTAGTAAATAAAAATTCTACAATGCACAGTACAAAGCTGTTTTCAAAGACAAATGTAGAAGAGAGATTAATTTCATGTGACTACAAGGGGTAGAAGTAGGATCAGTGGCTATGTAGATGGGCCGATTTATTTAGTGCATAGTTTGGCATAGTTGTTTCATACATTAGAAGTTACTGAGCTTGAATTCGTGTTCTTGGTGGAGGAAGGAAGACCTTTAGCTAGAGGTATTCTAGAGGGTATTCTTTGGTAGGCGTTCAGATCAGGCAAATGTGATCATTAGTGTTACTTGAACAACTGAAAAATTTGGGTTCTTGGTCCCATCACTGATTTGATAAATCAGCATCTCCGAGTGACCATCTGAAACCTTAACTTTTGAGCAGGTCTCCTGGTGAATCTACTGTTATCCGAGTTTGAGAACAAGAAGAATAGATGGCATTCATGGATCCTGCTCAGATCTGAATTCTTACGGTGTTGTGACTTTAGAGTTGTTATGGGCAAACTAAGTCACTTTAAAGGAAATAGGCAAAATATGAAGGGAAATTTTAAATGACTGTAAGCCAGTGATAATTTCAAGGTCACAGTAAAACTCCTCTATTTGTGATCAGATATTTTTTTATCCCATTGCTAATAATTCCTCATTCAACAGCAGTTCTTCCGTCACTGCCCGTTGAATCCCTTGTTTTTCAATCTGATTGATGGAAACATACATGGATAATATGAAGCAAATACAATGTAGGCCAACTGCAGTGTCCAGTTGCCAGTGCTGCAAAGTAGTGGGATTTGTTGAAGTTAGAGAAAGTGATTAGAGGGCGCAAAGCTACAGATGGAAAGAGGCTCTTGTGGAGTGAGACCGGATAACTAATGAACAAAATGTAGCGAAGGTTGTTGGGCTTCTCAAAGAGAGCAAGTTAAACTCCAAGGGAAGCTTCAGAGAAAACTGCCTTTGATGTGATGGCATAGAGAAGGATTTGTGTAAAGCTTGATTTGGCCACAAGACTTTCAGCTCTGCTGAAAGAATAAAAAGTAGGTAGAAATGTATTGGTAGAAGAAGGAATAGTAGTAGTGAGCAGATTTTTCTTTTTTTTTTTTCTGGGTAGTGCTGCTGAGACTGAATAGAAAACCTTAGCTTTTCAGTTGACTTTGAAATGAATAGGGGTCTGGGATAACCTTGTAAACTTTTAAAGTAATGTTTAAACTTTTTATTAGTGCATATTTGCAGTATATAGTGATTAAATTCAGTGTACATAGTTGGTGCATATACATACCACATCTTAATTCTTTTTACTTCCTTTCATCTTCCTACCTCCTTCCTCATGGTCCCCGATTTGCCACTGACAAAAGATTTATCTCCTGTTTTTTATTATCTGTCTTTGATTTTGCTCTTTTATTTTACACTTTGCATTTCTCATATAAGAGAAACTGTAATACTTAAGCTTGCATGTCTGGTTTGTTTCACTTAACATTCTGGTTTCAAGATACATCTGTTTTCTTATAAATAAGTTTATCCTCCTTTATAGCAGAGTAGTATGCCACTGTGTGAACGTACCACATTTTCTTTATCTATTCATATGTCAGTGGACAAATAGGCATAAAGTAATTCTTTAGGGCCAAAATAGTTCATGGTTCTGACATCTTAGCTGCCATTATTTCTGACCTTCTGGGATTTTGCTATCTACAAGCACCAATGACACAATACATAACTTGTACAGTTGAATACATTCCTCACTAGTAGGAACAGCTGCAGTGTAGATACTGCAGGGTCATCTTTGGAGAGACTAGGTACCACTTTGGTGTCATTATGGTAAGAGCCAAATCAGAATCTAGCTAAAGATACTACAGAACCATTGTTTATGGCAGTTGTAGTTGCGTCTCTCCTAAACATAGTTATACACATTCTCCACAGTTCAGGAGAGGAATGTAGAAGAATTTTTCTTTGTTAAATCCTTGAATGCTATTGCTACTCTTAACTATCTTTTGATTTGATCAGTATAATCTTTATTTTTAACTTTGACTTGCAGTTTATTCATAACAGTGTGTCTGGATCAACTGGGATCACTAGGGAAAAGGCAGACATATTTAAAGGCATGACATAGACATGTACACTGAGGAACACAGTGATCACAAGAAAATGCATGGATTAGAAGGTGATGCTACTTCTCCAAACTGAGGTGAAGTATTTTGTTTTCATTTTAGAAGATAGAGTGCTGGAGTATTTGGCGTATTTTTGACAGGAAAGTATGTCTTTTCTAGCTGTACTAACTGGCTTTGAATTGACTTTAGGTTAAAATCTGAGTGTCTTATAACTTTTTTTTGTTTTTTTGTTTTGTTTTGGTACTGGGGATTGAACTCACAACCTGAGCTTGTCAGGTAAGTACTTATGCCACTGAGCTAAACCCCTAGCCCTCTAGCCCCAAGTTTCTTAAGGGGATTTTGAACTTTAGAAATTAGTTTATGATGTGAACTAAGTTGCAAAATACACAATACCACTGTGAGGAAGAAAACAGGGCATCACTGAGAATCTGTAGACACTGAAAGGGCAAAGAGGGAGTTTAATGAACAACTTCACACCAGTGAATTG
>PVLA01017788.1:0-16261 GCA_004027455.1 Hydrochoerus hydrochaeris
GCAGAATCTGAATTTCCCAAGAACTCGTCAGTCCCAGCAACCAAAATTCAGACACCACCGAGTGATTTCCTCTGTCCATCAACTTCCTGTGCAGGGCTCATCCAAAAGTTACAGTTCCTTTAAGGCACAGGAGGCAGAGAGATGTAATTTTTATGTTGCAAGAAACATCATGTTTATAGAGTAATGGCACAAATATCAAAAACTAAAGATGAACTTACCATTTTCAACAGAGTTTACACAGTTCAAGAGTCACCACAACTTAACCCCACAATTCCTATCTTTTTGAGATCATTTAGTAATGGAATTTCAAAATTAGTTTGAGCTCTGGTGTATAACTAAGAAGGGAAAAACATAAATTAAGGCACCTAGGAATTTAAGGAAATACATATCAAGAAGTACAGTGACTTATGCTTCCAATTTTTACATGAAAAAACTGCCAGAGAATAGTAAGATGCTACAGTGGAAGAAGTCATTTATCTTCGTCATTTATATACAGCTACTTTCCTACTTTGCGGAGTTTTTTTTTTTAAACTTGTTTGTTTGCTTGTTTTTCCTGTCATATCTGGCATAAATTCTCTAAATTTACAGTTATGTTATCTACAAAAAGATAATATTCATTTTACATTTTGCTGGTTGCAGATATTATTCATTTTGTTATCCTATAATTACTATATAAGCCCTACTATAATGATTACTGTCACTTTTCCAGTAGTACCTTTCTATACAATTTTTTTGAAGTAAGATATAACTATTTCTCTGACCAGTGTGTTGTATTCCCCTTTTTACATTTTTCCAACACTGATTAAGAGGATCTTTTTGAATACTTTTCTCCAGTTTTTGCTTTTTTATTGTTTCCAGTTCCTTTTCATCTTTCCATGAGTACTATTTGTTTTATATAATATGCCTCCTAAGTCTATCCTTCATATTTTGTTTTTGGTCATGATTGCTATCTCATTACAGCTATTTATTCATATTAAGGTAATCCAATGAATCTAACCTTTCAACTCACATTAATTTCAAAAGTGATCATCATGTCTTCATATTTAGCTCCTGAATTGTTCAGGTTCTGATGATTGGCCCTGTGTGTTGTAAACTTACTTGAACTGATACACTTATTCTCTCACATGCTTGCAAATAAACAATTCATTCAAGTTTTATGCTACCATAAAAGCTACTCTTGTTTTCTTTTTTATTAATATTTTCAGAAATTTTCAGAAATACTGAAATTGATGACATTGATTTTCTGCTAAAAATTATTTCAGCTTCTAAATATTTCTTATTTCTTTTGTTGCAAAATGGCCAGTGAAAAATAATCCATAGTTTACAGATTAGAAAGTAAAGACTGAAAGGATTTGCTGAATGCCTCATTCTGCACCGTGGATTATTAAATTGAAGCCAAATTATCTCAACTGATTAAAACTTTGAGTAAATTTTAAAATTTTAAGAAAGTGATAAAATTTTACCAGTTTTCTTTCAGTTAAGGGAATACAAGTGGATATTCTCTTCTATCTATTTTTATTTTATAGATTTTCTATTGGGCATATAATTCCCTTTAAAGATAAACATTCAAAGCGGGGTGTGGTGTTGCACACCTAAAAGTGTTCCTGAATCCTGAAGTATGAAGCAGGAGGATCACAAATTCAAGCCCAGCCTGGGAAAAATTATATATATATATATATATATATATATATATATATATATATATATCCCTAATTGTGTTGTTTCTTGACTATTCTAAACTGCTACACCTTCCCAATTCTAATTCTGCACCTTGTCCACTAGAGAGAATGACATTAAAATTCAGTACTTTTTTAATGCCCAAATCTTGTAACCTGGACGTATACTTCTAAAATAGCAAATGCAATATATTAACTAGTGTTAATTTCCTACTGTCCTTTCCTTCTTGTTTTGTTTTGAAAAATAATTAATTAAAAAGTTTTATCCTTCAAACCTTAGCACTCAACCTCTGCAGTACTACCTACTTGTAAACTTAGCTCTCTGTGGCACAGCTTCTCCTGAGAATTTAAGTACACAGTCTACTTCATCCTGGTTGCATAAAAAAAAGAATAAGAGAGAAACAGATGAATCTTTCTTAAACTCTAGAAATGATTCATATTCAGAACTGAAACTTTCAATCCTGTTTGCAAAGAAATGCACTGAAAATCAGAACTCTCCTTTACCTGAATTAGAAATCTTCTCCTCAGATGGTAGAGCACTTTCCTCCAATTTTTGGAAAACATAAAATGTTTAAATTTATAATCCAAGCTTTTTGGGAGGCTAAGGCAGGATGATCTCAAATTCAATACCATCCTGGGCAGCATAGGAAGACACTGTCTCAACTTAAAGCTCAAAACTTTAAGCTTTAATCATATGAGAGCTACAGTTCTCAAAGAGAAAAACGGGAATTTGTTTCAATGATGCTAAGACCAAAGTAACACAAATTAGAATTTGTAAAAACACAAGAACTGAATATATAACTTAGGAATTTACCATGAAAAAATAAACAGAAATGTAGCATAGAGATGTAGAAAGAAATAAAAATAGAAAGGATGAAAATATCATGCTGTTTCTTCCTTCTGGAATACCTTTCTTATGAAATTTCAACCCTTCAGTCAAGATCCAAGTTTAGTGTTTCTCCAAAAGAATCATCCTAGATTCCACTAGCAAAACTCATATTTGATCATTTGATACTCTTCATACTTGTTCCACACATATATATATATGACAGATATGTCCAGTAAGAATTAAACTGTGCATGAAATTAAAAGAGAAAATAACTACTGAGTGATGTTAGAGACAGATCCACTAACTGATTAAGGAACATCATGCTAAACAATAAATCACTTGTATGAGTAAATGAGAATACTTGAGGTGAAAACTTTTCTGGATTCACAGAAGATAATATCATGCTCTGTAACCTTCTGCAAAACAAAGAATCTTATGTTGTTTTTTTAAAGTAAAAGATTATAATTAGCAATCTTCAATATTGGTGACCAAATGATAACTCTGACCCTGGGGAAAAGTGAGTCCTTCCTTAGTTGAGTTTTTCTCGAAATTATACCTTGGAGTCTCCACAGATTTTCATCAAGGGAATAAAAGGACAAAAAAAGAAAGAAAAATGCATTTTTTGTTTAACAAATTTATTGGTGTCTTACATTGATGCATAGAAATATGTTTTCTTCAAAATGAGTCAATAGAAGTACATGATGAAAAATCCAACATTTCAGAAGACTTGGTAAACAGAGCTAAAAGGAGAGAGCGTGACTCTACTTCTGGAATTAACTAAATATCTCACAGTCAAACAGGTTCTAAGGTAAGGACATAGGAAATGAGTAACCACAAAAGATAAAACTATCTCTCACTTTGACGATTTCTGCAACTTTCTAGATGCTTTGCAATTCCTCAAGGTTCCAAATTCAGGATCTCAGGCTATAAAAGTTTTCTGTCAAAGAGACTGTCAAATTAAAGTACTTATTGCTGGAGTAGAGAGAAATTCCTATGTCATAAAGTTGCCATACATGTACCATTTTCAGAAAACTCTTCTCTGACCATATTTAACAAGAGGTTTTAACAGTTTTCTTGTATAGTCTTCTGATATTTTCCTCCATTTCTGTATTGGCCATCATTCTTCATATACTAGTTCCTTTTTTTAATTCTTACAAAGAACTAAAATGAATCCCAACCCCAATATCACCACACACACACACTCCCATAACCTGATCAGTAAAGGTAAGCAAGCAGTGACAGAACACATGAAGAACACATAGTCAGTACTGAATAAATAGTTGCTTTAGAAAGATGTCTGGTTTAGTTAGAGTGGTTATTGTCAAAGAGACAAAAATTTTAAAAGCTCATGAAGATATGGAAAAAAGAAGAGTTCATAGAAACATAATTTAGTACAGTCATCAAAAAAAATATAGCAGTTCCTCCAAAAGCTAAAATAGATCCACTAAATAGATTATGACATTGTCCCATATCTGGATATATATAGCCAGAGTTAATTACATTGGCATATCAAAGAAATAGAGTACCTATATACCCATGTTTCCTTCTAAACTATTCACAATAGGCAACATTTGGAGTCAGTCTAGGTTCCCATAAATAGATTAAATGATACAGAAAATGTGGTATAGTGAAATATTATTCAAATATTATATTTGAATAATTATTCAAATATAATATTTGAATAATATTATATTATTCAAATATAATGGCTCCAGTGTCATCCCATGACACTGGAGCCTTGGGCACCTGTGGGTGAAGAGACAAGCCCTGCTCTAGGTCCATCATTGACACTGGCCCCTTGCAAGTCCCACAGCACACTGTGGTACAAATGACAACCAAAATATTGGTCTAATTCAGGGTAAGACCAACACTTAGGAGGAAAATTTTCCTCCTAGACTAAAGTTTTACTTACCACAAAGGTTGGTGAGAGGTAGCCCTGGGAGGCAGGCTTGGAGAGGGTGAAAGCTATATAGAAACCTGAAAACACCTGATAAACTCAGTGTAAAACCAGGAAGATCATGGGGTGTGTACTTTGTGTCTAGAGACTAGGATTGGTGAGTGTAACATCCAGAGGGAGTGAACCTGAAGGAGGTAGAATCTAGTCCAGTGTTCAACATGGAATTTTTCATCATGGCCTGCATCCAGCAGAAAATATCGGTCTGATTTACCATAGGTCACTGTAAATGTTGTGTAAGTCTACACTAGAATAATAGGCCTCTTTTCTCAAGTTAAGGCTGTTTCATGAGTGATTTTCCAGGACTGTTAGGATGTAGCTCATACTCGATGCCATTGTTTTCACTGAGTTTGCTTCCATTCCAAAGTGACATAGTTGCCCTGTCAGCTAGTTTTCTTTGTATGATGATATTGGAATCATCTGCTGGTAATAAATAATATTAAGGGTCATTCCAAAAGAAGCAGGCCCTGAACCAAAGATGCTGTGAACTCTACTACAGAAAACAAACAAACAAACAAAAATGAAAACATGATAAAGAAGGTAACAAGCCTCTGCCTTCCGAGTGCTGCCACAGGAAGACCCTTTCCTCTGCACACCCAGAGCAGGCAGAGAGAGCCAGAAAAAGATCTGAGGACCCACCTCTGCCTGGCTGTTGCCACCACCAGAAGGCCCTTTCTTCCATACAACCAGTGCAGGCCAAAGAAGACAGACAGATCCACCTCTACCTGCTGTGCATGGCTGCCAAAAGACCACATCCAGCAGGAGGCCAGCATGGGCAAAGAGAGCCAGCAGATCTGCCTTTACCTTCAGGGAGCTGCCACCAGAAGGCTCATTCCTGCAGGCAGCCAGCAGGAGCAGGGACACACAACCAGGTAAGCCCTGTGCATCTGTAGGCCCCCATGGGAGGCCCTTGGTTTTCTCAGGGAGCCATCACCCACTAGCAGGAACAAAAGGTAAACTCAGATTTACAGCCCACATAGAATAAGTCTGGGAGATATAATCATGGAAGAAAATGGAAATCACACACCTGAAATTTCTGAGATGATAGCAACTGAAGTAAGGAAACAACTTCATGTATTGTAAAAGCAGTCAAATCAGAAATAATGTCTCAGGTAAAAGAAGAAATCACAAACATACTGAAAGAATTGTTCAGCAGTTCTAAAGAAGACATAGACAAAAAAGAGAGGTATAGGAAAATGATGGAAACCTTGAATGAATGTAGAAAGGAATTACAATGCATGAAACAGATTCAAAGAGAGATGCAGTAAATTAAAAATTCAATTAAAAGCTGGCAAAACTGCTTGAAGGAGATGGAAAATAGACTTTCAAACCTTGAAGACAAGATTGAAGCTAGTGATCGTGAAAGGAAAGATCTCTTAAAAATAACACATAATCAGGAAATAACAACCCAACAACTGCAAGATGAGGCAAAGAATCATAATTTAAGAGTGGTAGGTATTGGTGAGGAAGCAAAGGTCAACACAAATGAAATTAAAAGGATATTCATAGAAATAATAGAAGAAAACTTCCCAAACATAGTAAATGGATCTAGCATGCAGATAAGTGAGGCATATAGGACTCCAAGTAGCCATAACCAAAATAAATCTACACCCAGATATATAATAATCAAGATCCCAGAAATTCAGCACAAGAACAGAATATTAAAAGCTGTTAGAGAAAAGAGACAGATCACCTATAAAGGAAAACCAATCAGAATCACAACAGACTTATCAACACAAACCATCAAGTCAAGAAGACTTTGGAGTGAAATGTTTCAAACCCTGAAAAAAAAACCAACTTCCAACCCAGATTGATCTACCCAGCAAAACTATTTTTAAAAATTTATGGAGAATTGTTTACACAATTTTGTTAGGTTTGGCTTTGTTCTATCTTGTTTTGTTAGATTTTATACTGTCAGATGGTAGGGGCAGCTATTTTGAATATAATGGCATATATTATTGTAATCATGGTTTCCTATTATATTGCTTTGAAGTCTTATAATACTTTCATTTATTGGTTGGGTTTTATCCTGTTTTGTTTGATTTTATTATGTGTAATGGTATGAACAGCTATTTTGAAGAAAGCAAGACATTATGGTAGCTATCATATTGTTTTGAAGTCCTACCATATTTTTATTCTTCTGTTTTTATTGGTTCTAACCTGTTGTATTTTATTTGATTTTATTATGTGTGATGGTATAGATAAATTTTGAAGAAAATGAGATAGTATAGTTGCCATTGTTCATTTCCTGTTATTTGGTTTTGAAGTCCTGTAATGCTGTCATTCTTTTGAATGGTTTTATACTATTTTGTTATGTTTGATATTGTGTGCAAAGGTATGCTCAACTATTTTGAAGAAAAGAGACATTATAGTAGCTACTGTTAATGTACAATTGTCTTGTTGTGAAGTGCTGCATTGTTTGCATTGTCCTGTTCTGATTTGCTTTGTTCTATTCTCTTTTGTTTTGTTCTCTTTAAAATAAATAAATAAATAAGAGAAGGTAACAAAACACTTCCAAAAACTTCCAAATTCCCCAAAGCTGACTCAGAAGGCATCAAAGGGCAGGAAATCAAAAGTCACTCAGCAGGAATATCTGAGGGGGTATCAACAAAGATAAACAGTTCAGTAATGTTCTTGGTGAATTCAAAGAAGATATAACTAGTGGTATATGTTGCAGATAGTCCACAAGCTCCCATGATGGCAGCAGCAACAGCTGCAGAAGGGGCAGTTGTGACTATAGTGACAGAGTCAGATGCCAACAGCAATGGAGGAGTCACAGCAGTGGGCCAAGAGAAAGACCCAATCACCAAAACAATGGAGGCTGTGGGGAACAGTGAGGAAGTTGGGGAGGATGTATTCAAGGCAGAGCAGATCCTAGACATGAAGATCATCTTGGTGTGTGGAGGGCACAATGGAGGTGGATGGCCTGAGGCTCACACAGGACACATCCATGAGTGTGGCCTTAGGCCTGTGCCTGGACTGTGGCCCAGGTTGAGACCACTGGTGGTGGGAGGCAAGCAGGTGCTCCAGGGTGTGACTTGAAGTGGTATGTCTAGTGAGGCAACACCTTCCATTGTTTCCCAAACTAGAATCCAGTTCCTGGTGCAAAATCATTAAGCCAATCATTCCATAATAAAATCCTTGTCACACCACAAAAAAAGGATATAACTAAACAGATAATGATCCAATTTAAAAAATGATCAGTGAGGCAGAGAAGACATTAGAGAAAAAATGTGAAACATGAATTCAAAACATCAAAAATAGAGTCTATAAAAAAATTCCAAAATTCTTTTGAAAGTCTGGGCAGCAGGAGTAAGCTATGTGAGGACAAATTATCAGATCTAAAAGGCAGGGCTGTGATTAGCAAACAATTAATGAGGGATGCCTTAAAAAGCGGCAAAGTCTTCAAAAGCTCTATCAATTATATCTTCCAGAAGATTTAGTGCTTCCATTAAAATATTTAGATTGTTGGTTCATTTCAGTTTTAGTTTAGTGTGTGAAAGATATAGGTCTTAGTTTAATCTTTGATATGTGGAAAGCCAGTTTTTCCAGTACCATTTATTTATTTACTTTTATTTAAAGTAAAAAAAGAAACAGTAAAAGGGTAGAAATAATAAATAATTTCAAAAAAAGTAAGAAATCACTAGTTGATAATTACCTATTTTCCTCTTAGAAGTAGTTGTTCAAGTTACAAAAGTAAAGCATACAAAGTGGGTATTTAAACAGTGAGACTGCAATCAGTTCTGTTCATCTATCCAACAAAATTTAGTAATATGGTTATCAATCTTACACACTTAAACATACATGCAGTTATAATCTTTAGCTTTCTTTTCCTCTTTTTTTACAATAACTATAAACAATTCTAGTAAACTGTTTAGAAGTTCTATACATGTATAACTCTCTACATGTATACCTAGCCTTTCCGTATTAGCGGGAGAAACAAATCAAAAAAAGTCAATGAAACAAATTCCTAGAAAAACACAAAATTAAAAGGACATACAAAACCACAATACTAGGTGTTTTACAGCAGTTACTGTGATGTCTCTTGTTATTTTCAATAAAATTGTCTATATCGCAGACATAGTATAATTAAACTTAGCAGTACATAGCACTATTAATAAAAACCAAACATTGGAGACATTATAGGACTTCAAAGGCAGTTAACAATCAAACCAGAATGGGTATCCTATTGAATCTTGTTATCTTCTGAGTAGTTACCTCTACTTTCAGAGTTGATACTATCAAGCATACCAGATTCGAATAAAATCAGTCAAGCTAATCTTCTCTGTCTCATCTCTGTTATGTTATTTTTCTGTCAATGTGGTTTACTTTTCTCCTTCATTCCACTGTCTGCCCCTTTCATTGAGGCCTTTCTGACATTGTTTCTGAAATCCAGATGATTTTCTTCTCTCTCTCTAGAATATCCTTCAATATTCTTTGCAGGGTTGGATTAGTGGTCACAAACTCCCGCAGTTCCTCTTTGTCATGGAAATATCTGTCTGTCTATTAATTTTGAGAGACAGTTTTGCAGGGTACATCAATCTGGGTTGGAGGTTATTTTCTTTCAGGGCTTGGAATACTTCACTCCAAGCTCTTCTTGATTTGATAGTTTACATGGAAAAGTCTGCTGTGATTTTGATGAGTTTTCCTTTTTAGGTGATCTGTTTCTTTTCTCTGACTGCTTTTAATATTCTGTTCTTGTGGTGGATTTCTGGAATCCTGATTATTATATGTCTGGGTGTAGATCTGTTTTGGTTGTAGCTGGTGGGAACTCTGTATGCCTCATCTGTATGAACATCACTTCCATTTCCTATGTTTGGGAAGTTTTCCTTAATTATTTCTGTGAATAGCCTTTTTTACTCCATTTGTATTTGTCCCTGCTTCTTTGCTCACATTTTTTATTCTTAAGTTATAAATCCTCTTGTCATCTTCTAGCCTTTATATCCTTGTTATTTTTAAGAGATCCTTCCTTTCATGATCATACATTGCATATTTTTCTTCAAGCCTTTCTTTAGTTTCTGTCAAGAAGTTTTGCCAGCTTTTGATGGAGTTTTTAATTTCCTGATATTCTCTTTAGTTGTATTTTGTGTATTCTAGATTTTGTTTATATTCTTCATCAAAGGCTTTCCTTCTTTCTCTGGATTCCTCCATTCTTCCATTTGTGTCTTCTTGAGGAATGCCCAGCATTACTTTTATTAATCTTCTCATATCTTGCTTCATCTGAGTTAGAATTTCAGGTTAAAATTTGTCAATGAAGTCATGGAAGTATTTATTTATTTCCATTGAGGCCATGCCTGATACTGCATATTTCCTGCCCTCTATTTCCTCTGTATTTACCTGTCCTGGACTTATTTCCCCTGGGTCAGCAGTTGGAGGCTTTTTGTTATTTCTTTGTCTTGTCATGTTTCTGGTTTCTTTCAGACAGGTGAATAAGCACCATTTATTTAAAAGGCTATTTTCTTCCAGTGAAGACTTTTGGCATAAAGTGACTATGTACATCTGGAGTTATTTTTGCATTTACTAATCTTTTTGTTTGCTTGTTTTTTGTACCAGGGATTGAACTCAAGACCTTGGGCTTGCCAGGCAGGCACTTAACCCACTGAGCTAAATCCCTGGCTGCATTTTCTAATCTTTTCCATTGATCCTCAAGTCTCTTTTTTCTAGGACCATGTTATTTTTATCATGGTAGCTTTGTAGTATAATTTCAAATCAAAGATTATGATGCTCCCTACCTTACCTTTGTTTTCCAGAAGTGCATTTGCTATTCTAGGTCTCTGCAGGTTTCAAATAAGTTTAGGATTGTTTTCTCTAATTATGTGAGAATACTGTTGGAATTTCACTCAAGATTGCATCAAAACTAAATAGCAATTTTGAAAACATGGACTTTTTCAGTATTTTGGTTTCCTACTCAACAGCAAAATATCTTTCCATTTTCTGCTATTCTTATTGAAGTAGATTCAACAACAGCTAGATGATTCAAAGAGGAAAAATACAATACTAACTGGAATTAATGGGAAATCAGTGGCCTGCACAAGGACATAAAAAGCCTATTTACAGAAGTAGGATCAGAAAACTCAGAAATGAAAAAAGAGCATTAAAAATAGGTAAAAAAAAATATAGCACACATATAAGTGAGATATATAGGACACCAAATAGCCATGATCACAAAATAAAAACTCCACATCATAAAACAAAACACCAGAAATCCAACACAAGAACATAATCTCAAAGGCTGTTGAAGAAAAATAATGAATCATCTGTAAAGGAAAATGTATCAGAATTGCAAGACTTCTTCAATACAAACCAAAAGGGAAGAAATCTTGGAAAGTATTTCAAGCCCTAAAACAAACTTCCAACCTAGACTGATACATCCTGAAAAATTCTTTCAAAGTTGAGAGAAGTATTTCTAAGGTAAATAACATCTAAAGAAGTTCATGCACACAAAACCAATACTCCACAAAATTCTCAAGGACATCCTAGACAGAGACAACAAAAGAAACAAAAAAATGATGGATGTGGTGGGGCATGCCTATAATTTTAGCACTCAGGAGTCTGAGGCAGAGAATCACTTAAGAGTTCAAGGTGAGCCTAGACTACACAGCAAGTTCAAGGTCACTATGAACTACATAATGAAGCCACATCACAAAATCAAAGACACACAGACGGATGGAGAGAAAGAGAGAGAGAGAGAGAGAGAGAGAGAGAGAGAGAGAGAGAGAGAAACTAACATTACTAAAATGTGTAATGCATCAGGTAGGACTAGCTAATTAAGATGAAGAAAGCAAAACAGCAACAAGTAAATAGCACAATGATATGAACTAGTTACTACCTATCAATTATAACCATCAATGTGAGTGGGCTTCATTTGCTGATCAAAAGACACAGATTAGCAGAATGGATAAATAAGCAAATCAAACAGTGTACAAGAAATACAAAAAAAAAAGAAATTCAGAGACTAATAATTAAAGGATGAAAAATAGTATTCCATCCAATAGAAATGCAAATACAAGCAGTAGTATTTATCTTATTATCAAGCAAAATGTACTTCAAGTCAAAGCTGATAAAAAGAAACAAAGAAGAATATTACATATTGACAATGGAATTGTTCAATGGGCAGAGATAACAATTATAAACATATATATGCACCAATCCACAGTGCACGCAGCTTTATAAAGCAAACACTAATGGGCATAAAAGGTTAGATAAACACCAATACAGTTATAGTAGGGAAACTCCATGACAGCAGGAAATCTCCATGTCAGCATCACAAACAAACATAAACTAAACAAAAATTAACAAATATCAGAGTGGAATAAACCCTGAAAACAAAAGGACTAAATGGATATTTATAGAATGTGCCACTCAAAAACAGAATGCATCTTTTTTTCAGCAGCACATAGTATTTTCTCTAAAATAGATGACATATTAGCTAATAAATCATGCTTGAAACAATACAGAAGAATCAAAATTTTATCATGTATATTATCAGTTTACAGTGCAATAAAAATTAAAGTCAACAGGCAAACACAGAAACTATGTGAATATGTAGAAAGTAAACAACATACTCTTGCATCATCATTGCATCACAGAAAAAATTAACCACCTAACAGTACAATTACTTAAATTTGAATATTATTTGTTAATTTTTATAAGATAATATAGCAGGAAATATTAAAAGTTATTCTATTCAAGTCTTAACGTTTGAAATGACACTTGCCTAAGTAGTGCTTGGGAAAGTCAGTATGAAAGCAAACATTTTGCTTGAATGATTCTTAGGGTAAATGGTTAAATGGTTAAGAAAGAAGTACAGCAGTTTCTAGAATGAAACGATAATACCAATACAATATACCAGAATGCATGGGACACAATAGAAAGAATACTATAAGGGAAGTTTATAGCTGTGAATGCCAACCCCATTAGAAAAACATAACAAACCCCCAAAAAATCTAATCCTGCATCTCAAATTCTACAAAGACAAGAACAATCCATATCCAGAGCTTTTAAAAGGAAGGAAATTTAAAAGATTAGAGCAGAATTCAATGAAACAGAGACTAAAAAATACAAGGAATCAATGAACCAAAGAGTTGTTTCTTTAAAAGAATAAATAAACTAACCCTTAGCCAATCATACCAAAAAAAGGAAAGAAATGACACAAATTGGTGTATTGAGAAATGAAAAAGGTGAAATCACAAGAGACACTGTTGAATTCCATAAAATTATTAACAACTACTTCAAACACTGTCTTAGTTACTTTTCATTCATTGTTGAGAGAAAACATCTGACTCTCAAAGTTAAGGAAGCAAAGGTTTATTTCTTACAGTTCTTGAAGGTTTCAGTCTATACTCAGTGGATCCAAGGCAGTGTGGCATGATGGGGTTACCATTCATGGCTGCTGCAAACAGCAAGGCACAAACTCATGAGAGAGAGAGAGAGAGAGAGAGAGAGAGAGAGAGAGAGAGAGACAGAGAGAGACCTTCTTCCCACTATTACATCATATGCTGGCTCAACCCCAGGCAAGTGTAGAACTCACACCACCAATGCAAATGTTAGACAATGAACCAATCACAAATTCTAGATTTGACTGAATTCTCAATTCATGAGGCTTGGGTGCCCCTGACATAAACCATGACACAAACCTATATGCCTAGAGATTGAAGAACTCAGAAGAAATAGATTTCTAGATATGTATGAATTACAAAAAACTGAATGAAGAAGACTTTAAAATCTCGAATAACCCAACAATAAGCAATGAAATTAAAGTAATAGTTTTAAAACGCTCTAGCTACAAAGAAAATCTCAAGATCTGTGGAATTTACTGCCAAACTCTGCAAGAACTTTTGGGGAGATCTAGCCCCAATACTCCTCAACCTCTTCAGTGAAATTTAGTGGAAAGGAGTAATCCCCAAATCATTCTTGAAAGCTAGCATTACCTTGAACCTAAAATTAGTCAAGGATCCAACGAAACAGAACGGAAGTACAAGTCAAGCTCTCTAATGAAAATATATGTATATATTTTTAACAAGATACTGGCAAATAGAATGAAACAAATCATCAAAAGGTTATACAACATGAGCAAGTAGACTCCATCTCAGAGAGGCAAGGATGATTTAATGTAAGCAAAGCAATAAATGTAATTCATCACATAACCAGAAGCAATGTCAAAAACCACATGGTCATCTCAATAGATGCAGAAAATTCTTTTAACAAAATCCAACATCCATTCATGATAAAAGTCTTGAAGAGAAATAGATATAAAAAAAGGACCCTCCAATGTACTTCCAACATCACATTAAATGAGGAAAAATTAAAAGCTTTTCCTCTAAATTCAGGAACAAGATAAGGATATCCACTATCACCACTCCTGTTCAATGCAGTCCTCAAAACATGAGCCACAGCAATGTGAGAGAAATAAAAGGGTTATATATAGGAAAATATTAATTAAAAATATCATTATTTGTAGAAGACAAAATGTCTACATACATGACACAAGCAATTCCACCAAAAAGACTCTTGAAATTAATCACCAAATTTAACAAGGTAGAAGAATACAAAGTGAGCATACAAAAATAGTATTCCTATATACTAATAACAAACTCAAAGAAGAGTTAGAAGAAATTAGGATAACAATACCATTCACAATAGCATCAAGAAAAATACTTAAGAATTAACCTAACCAAGACAGTGATAGACCTCTGCAGTGAAAAGAAACAGAAAGAGAACATCAGAAAATGGAAAGATATCCATTATTCCTGGAAAGCCATAGCTAAAATGATCAAAATGCCTATACTTTCAAAACTTATATACACATTTAATTTAGTTTGAGTCAAAATATCAACAGCATTCCTCACAGACAGAGAGAAAACAATTCTAAAATTCATATGGAAACAGATGAGATCTGGAATAGGAACAGCAATCCTACACAACAGTAAATTAGGAAGCAACACAATTCTGAATGTTAAGTCATATTACAAGGCTAATATGAAAAACAACATGGTACTAGAACAAAAAACAGACATATGGATCAATGCAACAGCATAGTGGATACAAAAACAACTCAAGGATTCGGAGTCAGCTACCTAGTCTTTGACAAAGGAACCAAAAACATGCTGGAGCAAAGATAGCTTCTTTAACAAATGGTGCTGGGTAAACTGGCTGTCCACATGCAGAAGATTTAGTATATACTCATATCTCTCATCATGCATTAAACTAAAATCAAAATAGATTAAGGATTTAAATATTAAAACAGAGAAATTTAATCTTCCAAAAATAGGTAAAACTTGAAGAAGTACATGTAGTCAAGGACTTATTCACAGAACCTCACTTGCCCAAAAAATAGCACTAGAAGCAACAAATGGTGTTGTACCAAATTAAATTCTCCATAGCAATGGAAATAATGAACAGAGTGAAGATATATCCCCCAGAATGGGAAAAAATTTACGGCATAATGAATTCATGAGCATAAATATAGTTCTTGTTCTCTATGTGAGTTAGAATCATTTCAGAAATACCAACAAAGCCATGAACTCAGTATCAGATGGATTTATTACTAAAGTACTGAGTTAGGATCATTAGTATGACAATATTGAGTTGATTTGATAAACTATCTGATACACTATGAGCCCAGGACCAGAATAAATGATCAGGAACAGAGTGGAGGCTGGCCTTGAGCTTGCCACCCTCTCGCCTTAGCCTCCTCAGTGTCTGGAGTTGGAGATGTGCAGCACCACTTCCTAGATCATCTATTCAACTACGCCTTCTTGTTTCTTTCCTGAGAAGATCGCAGCTTCTCACTTGGTCATGCATAGTGGTTTAAATCCTGATCCCATCACTACTTATATAGCCTTGAACAAGTTGTGAAAACCTCTATGCCTCATTTCCTCATGCTTAAAGTAAAGATGCTAATGTCTACCTAAGAAGATGATAAGTCTAAATGAAAATATAAGTAAGTGCTTTGAAAAGTACCCAGAGTACAAAGTGTGCTCCTTAAAAGTATTCACTACATAGATAAGTAACAATTTTTAAATACTGTTCTCAAAAGGGGAGGGAGTCAACAGATGGAGGGAGAAGGAATGAGGGAAGGGAAAGGCATGGGGAAAAAAAGGACCTGGGAAGTGCCAGGTCTGTATGTCAACTCCACACAAGGAATGCGAATATTACGTACGTCAATATGCACCAAAAAAAGAAGAAGGAGATCAAGAGACGAGTGGAAGGGAAAGGGGAGGAAGAGAGGAGTAAGATGTGTTGTGTACATGAACCAACTATCCATAAGGAATATAAACAGTGTGTACTGCAAAATGTACTAATAAACTTAGCTTTTTTAGAAAAAAAAAGTGCTATTTCCTTAACCATATAATATAAACAACATCTTTTTATACCATTTTCAATTAGGATATCATGATAATTATTGTCACTATCATTGTTATAACAATATAATCTTGGCCAAAATAATTTTCATTGGCTTCATAATCCTATCAATATCTGTGAAAAGTAAATATCATTACATGAGGGTACGTTAGGCTCTTAAGCATAATTACAGGCTTTCCCCAGGAATCTCTTTAACACTGGCTGTAAAGTAATGAAAAACTTGATCCACTAATAAACTATTCAGACCAAAAGAGCTTCAATCATCACATAGTCTACATTTATCCACAAAAATCTATATTTATTCCAAATATGCTAGTAGTGTCATGAATATTTTGTATACTCATAGAGCCATAATTTTTTTTTGTCTTTTTCAAAATACAAAAAAGACACTACACTTCTCAGCCTGGCCTTGAAATCAGTTTGTAGTCCAGGCTGGCC